>CM041777.1:476311078-476531078 GCA_023374045.1 Limonium bicolor | reverse complement strand
ATACATACATACAACATACATACATACATACATACATACATACATACATACATACATACATACATACATACATACATACATACATACATACATACATACATACATACATACATACATACATACATACATACAATACATACATACATACATACATACTAATACATACATACATACATACATCATACATACATACATACATACATACATACATACATACATACATACATACATACATACATACATACATACATACATACATACATACATACATACATACATACATACATACATACATACATACATACATACATACATACATACATACATACATCATACATACATACATACATACATACATACATACATACATACATACATACATACAGACACATACATACATACATACACATACATACAACTACATACATACATACTACATAACACATACATACATACATACATACATACATACATACATACATACATACATACATACATACATACATACATACATACATACATACATACATACACATACATACATCATCCAATACATACATACGTACATACATACATACATACATACATACATACATACATACGTACATACATACATACGTACATACATACATACATACATATACATACATACATACATACGTACATACGTACATACATACATACGTACATACATACATACATACAACATACACATACATACATACATACATACATACATACATACATACAACATACTACATACTACATACATACATACATAACATACACATACGTACATACGTACATACATACATACATACATACATACATACATACATACATACATACATACATACATACATACATACATACATACGTACATACATACATACATACATACATACATGCTCTTATACACAATACTATAATACTTTACGCAATGAAATACACATATACACTCCAACACATACAAAGAGATTATACAAGTCCAACAATACTTACTTACCTTCATCCGAAGTACACATTCAGGATACATGCACAATACATACTCATTACATACTCAATCCATACACAATACATATGCAATGCCCAATACTTGTTAGCTTCATTTGTCCACCCGGGTTAATCAGGTGGAGATTACTCTTTTACTCGTTACACAATACTTACGCATACATACTCATACTTTACTTACTTACTTACTCAAGTCAAGTCGTCAGGACCTCTGGCCCGGGGACTACTCTGTCCCACCACCGGGATATACTTGGTTCACTAATCCAGGATGCTACCCATTTAAGGGGTTTGGGCCGTGGACCAGTTTAAGAACCAGGAATAGGATCCAACCTCTTGTGTCTCCTCATCCACACGCGTGGACGAAACTATATCGGACTTCTACTCATTCCAATTTATCCAATACTTAAGTAAGGAGTTAGGTAGTTAGGAATTAGTAGAAGTCATTCATTCAAGCCACATACACAAATACATTGCTCAAGTACACATCCATACAAAATACAATACAATATACAAGTACACTACTTATTACAAATACACCCCATCATCATTCATATATTTCATGAATTATACAAACTATTGTTCAAGACAAATATCAAGAACAACGTAAACAAGCACAAGTAGGTGCAATATAGTCCAATTCATTACTTTATCTTATTAGGTGATCAAATAAGCACACAAATCGGGGTAACCAGATTAGGATACAGGGCATGAAGAAATCATACCTTTTTACTGGAATTTACTTTACCGGGTGCTCCCTTGTTCCTTCGGTTCCCTCTTGTTCCTTGATTCTTATCCACGAACCAATGACTACATGTCAAATGGTTCAATTAATACTAAGCATTACAATACACACATTACTACTACTCCCGTACTTACCCCGTTGTCCCGTTGTTTCGGTTTAACTTAACTTTCATATACTTACTATTGTCTTACTTAATTTTCCAACTTGTTTATACATTCAATGACCTTTAAACATCATTAATTGAGTGTTAATTATCTTATACTAACATTACCATTCCTTACTTTTCCTTAAACCCCATTTAATAAACTTAATTTTACAAATTTTGGTTGGTCCGGGACCTTATCCGGGTCTTAAGTCCCGGACCAACACTGGTCCTAACTCTCGAGCACATTTTCTACTATGGTCCGGGACATTATCCCTCTCTTAAGTCCCGGACCAAACGTTGTCCATACTCTCGGCTAGTTTTTACACTATGGTCCGGGACCTTGTGCCTATCCCAAGTCCCGGACCAGGCTTGGTCAGTAACTCTCGGGGTATTTTCAGAGGGTGGTCCGGGACTTGGTCCTGGCCTAAGTCCCTGACCACAACAGGTCTATTATAGATTTTGCATTTTTCTTGCTCTGTTCAATCCCTTCCTTTGCCTAATAAATTCCCAAATGTCCCTACACTTAATCCCACATGTTTAAGCACCTAATTAAGCTTCTAAACATGCTCAAATCCATTACTAATTTGTTACTCCTTTTCATACCAATTCACACATATTTTCTACATTTTCATTCCAGCACTTACCTCTTTCCTTAGTTGTGTTTTGCTACAGATTTTGATTCTATTTCCTCCATACCTAGTTCCCTCTCCTAATGCCAATTTACCATCCCAATCCATTTCCAAGCAATTACAATATCTATACCCAAGTCCAACACTCTTTTCATCAAGTCTCGCACACTAATCCTCCTAGTTCCTCCGACACATTTCAACAACTCTTGCTACAGATTTTGATTCTTATTTCCTCCATACCTAGTTCCCTCTCCTAATGCCAATTTACCATCCCAATCCATTTCCAAGCAATTACAATATCTATACCCAAGTCCAACACTCTTTTCATCAAGTCTTGCACACTAATCCTCCTAGTTCCTCCAACACATTTCAACAACTCTTGCTACAGATTTTGCATCCTAGTATTCCCATACTACAAGTACCATTCCACGGTCATTAAACACCTCTACTATCCCCAATACATACCATGATTCTCCTATACACCAAGTCATCCATAAATGCACATGTTCCTACCAAAATTTTCCATGGTTCATCTACTTTTCTTACTTAGCAACACATACACATTCTCACCAAATTCATTCCTAATCTAGCCACACCCATACAAGCGTCCTACAGCAATCATACTTATGAATTCACCAATAGTTTCTCAATCCACAATTCCAATACACATACACATTACATCTGGCTCCAAAGCCTACAATTCAAATACTTGCTCTTAAATACTCAAATTCATAATCCTCAATACTAATACATGGTTTTGGGTTCTTTAAGTAGTTTACCCATTCCCATTACTCTAATGCAATTAAAACTTAACATTAGGAAGGAGCTCTTACCTTGAGCTTATATTTCCTTCTTTCTTTCCCATTTCTCCTCCTTCTTCCTTTCTTGCCCCAAAATCGGTCAAGTGGGGAATGGAGTTGCCAAACTCCATTCCCATCACCCAATGAACACAAAACAATTGCAATTAGTATACTAACCCTTAAATTAGTGCTAGTTCATTGAAATGTTTAAAGTAAGATTTCTAGGGTTTACCTTTGGAGTGTTTTAGGAGGGGTTTTAGCCCTTGGTTCAAGAAGGTAAAACCATCACCATTGCAAGGTTGATATTATGCTCAAAAGAGAGAGAAAAATAGAGCATCACAAATGGGCAAAAATCGGTTATGAAGGAAAATTGAGAGAACATGAGTTTTTTGTAGATTTTTACCTTAATGGAGAGAGGAGACTCCAAGGTACCCATTGGTGCTATTTTCTCTTTGAATGAGGAAAGCCCATGGAGATGATCTTCCTCATTTTTAAATTTTGAAAAGAGGAAAATGTAGAGGATGATGAGGGGATTACAATATGTAATTTTTTTACATTTGGAGCTCAAATGAAGGTGGAACATGGAGGAGAAGATGAGAAGCCATTGAAGCTTCTCTTTGGAGCTTCAAAATCACCCAACCAGAAGAGAGAGGAGGGAGAAATCGGATGGGTGAGGAAGGAGGGAGGTGAGAGAGTAGAGAAATGAGAGAATGAGGAGAGAGAGAAGGGATAAAGTAGTTTTTACTTTATTACTTTTGCTTTTGCTCTCTTATTTAATTAGCTAGTTACATGTGTGTGTGAGGGAGTTATTTGACTGTTAAAAACCGGCCCCCTACAGTTATACTAGTTGGAGCATTTTTCGTCTTTTACAAAAAACGCTCGTTATTTTACCCGGTTTCGGCACTATTCACTAACCGGGCCCGTTTTCCGGAATTTTCTCGTTTAATTATTTTTATTGACTATTAAGCTTACATAAATGCTTAATAATTATTATTTAATGATTTATAATTTTTACGGGTTGTTTGACCACTTAAAATCACGTTTTCGGGTTTTCTCAAAAAACGTGCGCTAAAGCTCTATTAGCATTTTAATACATTATTTGGATCCGTTTTCTTCGGGAGTTGTTCCCTTATATTATTTAGGCCTTATTAAGCCTTAAGAATCCATATAATACACTAACCGAGGTCTCATACCTCCTATGGTTATTTAACGCTTATTTAGGGTTTTCCGCTTTTTAAGCGTTTCTTTATTTCTTTAGCATTTATTTTTCCTCATCAATATTACTTAGGCGTTATTAGGCCCTTAAATACGTATTAGATTAGTTTTAATCCCTATATTTAAGTTCGGGGTATTTCACAGAGGGTCATAACTATGTTAATGGCTTAGTCTCTATATCGAGGATTCTTAACGGTACTTATACCATTTTCTTAACTTAGTTTGGTCTAATCTCAAAGGTACTGATCTGCTAGCTCCCGCTGCGTGACTCTGATAATTTTAGGCCTTAATGCCTTTCTTATACTTCATAGTATTGTATATCCTCATCTTGCATGCTTATAATTTAGTACTAAAGATCTCTTAATGGACACGTGTTATCTTTATATATACACGGCCTTGATGAGTTGTAGCTTGTCTATCCAGTCTCTCTGGAGATCTAACGTTCATACTCTTAGCGTTCTCTCAAGTGTTTAAATCGTTCTTTCCAGCTGACCTTTGGTCTGAGGATGATGCTTAATCTGAAACTACTGTTTAGTGCTTATTGCGCTTTACAGTTTTATCCTTAACTTCTTAAGACATTTCCAATGTATTTACTTAATAATTCGTGCTCTTCGCACTTCCTAATTCTTAATTATTTGTTCGCTGATTCCTTTATGTTGTTGGTTCAACTGAATTCCTTCTCTTCAACTGTTTGTGGTAGTAGCTGCTCTTGTCTGATCTTGCATCGTTGACCGTGGTACGGAGTCGATTACTTCTCGTGTTCCTTACACCACTCGTCTACATGCATGGGGTACCTTACTAGTACATTACTACTTACCCGACTAACTCATAAATGGATCTGTCAGGCTTGCAAGCCCCCGTGGGGTGCAGTCGTCCCACATCTCATTTTAGTAAACTCGTAGTGTCCGTCACATGTTTAGCTATTGCTAATTATGAAGTATTATGTTGTCAATTTCCTCTTCATCGTCCATGATAACCCTTATTGTTCTTCTTGAACTTAATCAAGGGAAATCCACTGGTGGAACGGAACCCTTTAATTACGGTGGTTTAATCAGGCTTTATCACAAACCGTGATTAATAGGAAGACCGGAATTAATTAACGACGTTTATTGACTTAACCGTAAGCAATAATCGATCGGAGGTAGACGCGCCTTGTTTAGAACGGACTTTAGATGACGGTTATTAGTAAAACCGTAATGTAAAGTCCCATGTTGACGTGCGCTTTACGGTCAATGGACTTTAGATTACGGTTTTACTAATAACCATCATCTAAAGTCCCCGCTCACTGATGTTCAACGACGTCGTCTTGACCTGACGCCAAATATTTCCCGCATTATTTGATTTTTTCGACACCGCGTGTAATCTAAATTACAGTGAACGACGTCGTCTTACCAGCTTATTGTACATTAAAAAGAACTTTATACTAATGTGTTACATATGTTTGATCGAATAAGACTCATGGCATAATGGCCGTGGGTACGTGAGTCAACACCATCGATCTTGAGTTCGAAACCCAGCATAGGCCAAAATATTTTTGCGTTTTTTTCATTAGGCTTTAGATTATGGTTCTTTAGGAACCGTCATTTAAAGTGTGACT
This sequence comes from Limonium bicolor, assembly GCA_023374045.1. Lineage (NCBI taxonomy): Eukaryota > Viridiplantae > Streptophyta > Magnoliopsida > Caryophyllales > Plumbaginaceae > Limonium > Limonium bicolor. The sequence goes on along the minus strand of CM041777.1, from coordinate 476,524,939 downwards.
TTACATTACGGTTTTCTTGTAAACCGTAATCTAAAGTCCTTTTAACTAGAACATTTGCCCATTTACTCTACACTTACAGTAACTCTTCTTCTCTCTCGCGCTATCTTCTGTACTGAAATCGCCTCCTCTCTCCCGTCACCTTGCTAATGGCCATCGCCGCCGTCGTTCCCATCACCTTTGTCACTCCCATCGCCGCCGGTCACCACCCATCTACCACTGGTCTCACCGTCAACGTCTCTATCGCGTACTGGGTTTGCGATCGATCGATTGTCGTTTTTTTCTAACTTTGTTCATATACATGCATTTCGATTGCAAGTTCTAACCTCGTTTCTATCGAATCCTGAGAGTGTAATGGCAAATGTTCTAACCTTGTTCATATACTTAATTGTGCCCAGATTCATAGTTAATTGCAACCTAGTTCGTGGGCTGATTTCTACACTACTTACCCACTTCGGTGCTTAGTAACGGTAATTTTGCAAACCAAACTGTAAACTGCTGTATTTATTTATTCTTAGCATTTAGTATTACAATTAATATATAATAGTGTAGTTTTAAAAATGCTACTACTTAAAACTACCACAGGAAAGAAAGTAAGTTCAAGTATATTACCGATTCCTGAAAATAGCTCATTTTCAACTGCTCAATCTGCTATGCCAGATGCTCACTGTTTAATTCACAAGCTGTGACAGGAATCAACAATGCTACTGTTATAACCACCAAAAAGAATAAGATGAGTTTGGGTATTTTAATGGTTCTAGAATGACTAGTTTCAGTCCTTCAATCTGAAGTACTGCAGAGAAGGTCATAAACTTCATTTGCAGTAGAAGAAGATAAGTTTATGTATGTTACCAGTTCTAGATGGTGCGTGCGAATTTGACTTTGATAAAACTGATTTGGAGACGTTAGAAATATAGGGGAGATGCTGTCGAATTTTTTCCGCGGTTTAGCTAGCATTTAACCTTGATTTTTTGATGAATTCTAATGTTGTCATTTTTCATTTATGCATCAGGACTACGACTTTATTTTGGCTTCCGACCTCAACCGTCTTAGCATCGGCTAATCGTCTACCAGAGGTAAGATTTATATATATACATATAATATTTGACAAACTACCAAACATAGTTATCCGCCCAAGATATACCTAATAGAGGTATATCTTCGGCACAAGGACTGTCCATGATTGTTAAATCTCACACCTAGGGTGTGAATGTGTTTTTAATATGTACTTTATTGATTATTTCGGCAGTATCTCTTTATTGTTCTTCGAATGCATATATTATTGATTAAAATCATAATATCGTGCATTTGAAGAACTGTAGGGATATGCTGCCGAAATTTTCAATAAATTACATATTAAAAACACATTCACCGGTGGGATTTAATACTCATGGATGGATTTAGGTTGATAAGATACAAAAGTGTAAAGACTCTGCCATGGGTGACGGTATGAAATGGCTACCTTCATATAAATAGCTAGAAGGAGATGGAACGTTCGTGGATTTACAGCGGAAATTTGGACGACAAGTTTTTAGAAGGAGTTGATAAGTTATGCACAGTGTTGGCGAACAATCTGAAACCTACAGACAAGGGATACATATTTTGTCCGTTTGTCGACTGCCAAAACAATCTGAGATATTGCGGCGTTGACACAATTAAGGAACATCTGATCCGCCGTGGTTTTACAAAAGATTTCCAAGACATAATCCGATGGCATGGCCAGAGTGTGTTCGATGTTATTAAGCCTGACGAAGGGGATAATGTTCAGGCACACACAGAAATAGAACTTGGAGATGATACAGTTGCGGGTGATCCAGAAGACGTTACAGATGACGTTGAGCCAGATTTCTGGGACGATGACATTAAGACTATGCTCGAAGATGTGGAACGACATCACTCTAACACGCCAGACAAGTATGAAAATTTGTTGGATTCATCCAAAACACCATTGTACCCCGGGTGTGACCCTACAAAGTTAAGCAAGTTGAGTGTCGTCCTCAAGCTATTCAACTTGAAAGCGAACCATGGCTGAAGTGACGTAAGTTTCACTGCCCTCCTGGAACTGTTGAAATACGTTCTTCCAATGGACAATGTTTTACCAACGACTACGTATCAGCCAAAAACTGATGTGCCCAATGGGTATGGAGTACCAGAAAATTCATGCTTGTCCAAATGGTTGCATGTTGTTTTGGAAATCGGATGAATTTGCTGAAACCTGTTCAGCATGTGGAGCATCACGGTATTTGAAGAAACAACAAACTCACATCAGCGATAGTAAGAAAGGTTCACCAGCTAAGGTACTGTGGTACCTGCCCATCATTCCAAGGTTCAGACGTTTGTTCTCCATTGAGAAAGACACAGAGAATCTTCGGTGGCATTCAGTTCACAGGAAAAAGGATGGCAGATTGAGACATCCTGCTGATGCACCATAGTGGAGAAACATAGACATAAAATTTCTTGAGTTTGGTAACGAACCGAGAAACCTGAGGCTAGGCTTGTGCACGGATGGGATGAACCCTTACGGTACTTTGAATAGCATACACAGTACCTGGCCTATGCTTTTGGTTATTTACAATCTACCGTCGTGGTTATGTATGAAACCAAGACACATCTTGTTGTCTTTGTTAATATCGGGTCCAAAGCAACCGGGCAACAAAATTGATGTATTCCTACAACCTTTAATAGAGGATCTACAACTCTTGTGGAATGAAGGGGCTACGGTTTACGACTCATTCAGCAAAGAGGACTTCAATTTGTGTGCTATGTTGTACTGCACAATCAATGATTTCCCCGCCTATGGTAATCTTTCAGGGTATTCAATCAAGGGGGCGTTGGAGTGTCCGATTTGTGGTGAAAACACTTGTAGCATTCGCTTGAAACATAGTGGCAAAAACGTGTACATGGGCCACCGAAAATTGCTTCCAAAAGGACATAAGTATCGAAAGATGGCGAAAGAGTTCGATGGGAAAACTGACACAGCGTGGCGCGCCAGCCTTTGACAGGTACAAAGATTTACAAAAAGTTGGAAAATATTTTCAACAACTTTGGGCCGCCAACCAAAAGTGGTGAAAAAAGTGTTTGGAAAAAGAAATCAATTTTTTGGGAACTCGAGTACTGACAACATCTGGAGGTTAGACATTGTATTGATGGGATGCATGTTGAGAAAAACATGGGTGAAAGTATCACTAGCACCCTTTTGAACATAAAAGGAAAGACAAAGGATCATTTGAAAGGAAGAAAAGATTTAATTGAGTTAGGCATACGCACAGAGCTTGGCCCGCAAGAACGTGGAAAACGCACATTCTTGCCTCCTGCCTGTCACACTCTGTCAAAAGAGGAGAAACATAGTGTATGCAATACCCTTTACAACATCAAAGTGCCTTCAGGATACTCCTCAAACATAAGAAGCCTAGTGTCCATGACAGATTTCAAATTAGTAGGAATGAAATCTCACGATTATCATGTCCTACTTCAAGAATTTTTGCCAATTGCATTACGTGGGATCTTGCCGGATGCTGTCAGACACACAATCACAAACATCAGTGTCTTCCTTAAATCCATTTCGTCTAAGGTTCTTGATGTGGACACTCTGACTAAACTACAAAAGGATCTCATTGTGACAATGTGCCAGCTAGAGATGTATTTTCCACCATCATTCTTTGACATAATGATACATCTCCTCGTGCATCTTGTAAGGGAGATTCTAATGTGTGGTCCTTTTTACCTTCGCTACATGTATCCGTTCGAAAGGTACATGGGTGTCCTGAAGAAGAAAATGAAGAATCGTCGTCACCCAGAGGGTAGTATTATAGAGGGCACTATCACAGAGGAAGTTGTAGACTTCTCCACCAATTACCTAGAAGGTGTCGTTACCATTGGACTTCCACGTTCTAGACACAAGGGCAGATTGAAGGGTGTTGGCACGGTAGGACGGAAACTAAAAAGAATTGACATAGACACTCTTAACAAAGATCATTTAGTTGTGTTAAGTCATCTTGAAGATGTTGAACCATACTTTAATGAACACTTGTGTGTTTTAAGATCACAATATCCAGACATGAGTGATGATAGACTACAAAATGAGTAGAACAGGACATTTGTCAGATGGTTCAAAGACAGAGTGTTATCCTATCAGTCCATGAATGTGCCTGAACTGATTAATGTAATTGCATTTGGACCAAATCTGGATGTAATTTCTTATGAGGGGTACGATGTCAACGGATTCACCTTTTTCACACAACGTCAGGATCACAAGTCAACGAATCAAAACTGTGGTGTAGAGCTTGAAGCTTATCAAAACTTATATGACATCGGTGTTGTAGGTCACAGTCCAGTCTCAGTAAAAAAATCATATTTTGGTGTTATACAAGACATCTGGGTATTGGACTACAACAGCTACGAAATGTGTGTTTTCCGCTGTAACTGGGTTAACAACACTCATGGCTACCGTGAGGAGGAGCATGGTATGAAACTGGTTGATCTGTCTAGAGCTACTCCCACGGTTGAGCCATTTGTTGTTGGGACGAAGGTTAAGCAGATATTTTATGTAACCGATCCCTGTAATCCTAGATGGTATGTGGTGCTTAAAGGGAGAAAGGAATAGTTGGTGTGGATGGTGTGGTTGTTGAGGATGAGTATGACGTAGAAGATGAACCTCCAACTGTTCCTATTTCATTGGAAGAGACTGAGGTCACAAGTCATCGTGATTATATACGATCAGACCATAACGGGGGAATGTGGATTGGGAGATAATGGTGTATGTAAGTTATTACTATTAAAATTTATATGAAAATAACAATCTTTTACTTCTTGCTTGTATACGACCATTATGAAATGCTTAATTTAATTTAAATTTTCTTTCAATCCTTGCAGGCATGGCTGATGAAGAGTTCGAGTTATTTTGCCGCGAGTTCGAAGATGAGCAGCAAGGGGTACCGGTTCCTTCTATCAGTGCCGCTATTGCTGCTGGCCCTTCTAGATCAGCCGCAGCTGTTGCTGGCCCTTCTACAGCTCTCACTACTGTTGATGACCCTTCCATGAGTGCACCTTCTACGAGTGCTACTCAAAGACCCAGAGGTAGAGGTCTGACCCGTGGGCTGAAGCTGCAGAAACCGGATGACATCAGTGTTCTCTGGGACAAGTTTGGGAGGTATTGTGGGGGCAGCAGATCAGAGTTCGCTAGTCAACTAGGGTTCCTGTCCAGATCACATTGCTGCATCAACCACACATGGCCACAAGTTCCGAAAGAAGTTAAGGAGACCATCTGGAAGAAGGTGCAAGAACGATACAAGATCCCAGACGAAATGAAGAAGACCGTTCTTTCTGCGGTGGGCGGCAAAGCTAAATCATTCCGCCACTACTTGGTGGATAACTGGATCACCAGGGTGCCCCCACGCGAGCCTCCGCCGTATGTCGTGTACAACGGCATGATCACTGAAGAGGAGTGGAAGGAGTTCGTTGAGCAGCACTCCACCCCCGAGTTCAGGGTATGTTACGTGAACTCTTTTCTGAATTAATGTTCATAATGATTTATCCCTGATTTTCTAATTAATTTTTTGTTGTACTGTCTTAACAACAAAGACAACAACAAGCACGGCAAAACCGTGAAGCTAATCTCCACCCCCACACCATGGGACGAAGGGGATATATGGGCAGCCTCGAGGGATGGAAAGAAGCTGGTTTGCTGACGCAGAGGAACGAGGATGGCAGTGAATGCCCGATCGAGGATGTCTCTGAGGCGAGGAGGGTGCAGATGTTCATACTGGGACGCCAGACAACGACCAACGAAGGTTAGAGAATATTTCGTCATGCTGAGACGGAACAGCTGGCTAACCAAATTGTAAGTGTTTGAAATTAAGTAGCTGTTAAATAATTTACTTATATAGTCAAGTGTTTGTTGATCTTAAATTTAGTGCTAACTTCTTTGACAACTGGACAGTATGAAGCGGCACGAAGAGGAGAAGTAGACATACACGCTCCTCCTTCTCAAGACGACGTTCTCAATCAAGCGCTTGGGAAGAAGGATCACCCGGGGCGTGTTAGAGGATTTGGGGGAGAAGTACATCAGAAGCACGTATTCCCGCCATCTGCTAGGAAGGGTCAGATGAGTGCTGCTGAAGTCGAGGCGATGGTAGATCGTAAGTTCGCTGCTGAGCGCCAAGCTAATGAGGAGAAACAGGCTGCTGAGCGCCGGGCTTTCGAGGAGAGGCTGCAGGAAGCGTTGAATTCGATCGCACATGCGACTACTCAGCAGCAGCATGATCCTCCTCGACCGTCTTCCTCGTCCAGTTGTGCTCCTGCCGCTGACCCGTACCCGTTTACCAACATCCAGGTTAGCTTTGTGTAACAATTTTTCTCCTTAAATAAAGTCATTTAAATAGTATTAGATTGGACTCACTTATTTATTTCATGTATTATCTATGTTTATTAAAGGAGCAAAAAAATGCCGTCTCCAAATACCATTAGAAGGGCACCCTATAGATGTGGCCTACGGGACGGTGTTGCCATCAGGTCCACTCACGCTCATCAGTTTCGTACGTCTACCCCCATTCTACGCGCGTGTGACCTTGGACCTGATAATTGATGGATTTGAGCATGCATACCTTCCAATGGCGTTTGACAACAAATGCACGTTGATTGAAGCGAAGGGAGACATATTGCCATGGCTAGCATGTTATATTGTTGTCACCGATGAGGTAAGACTGTTTGACAACCATTTAGTATCTAATAAAATCCATTACTTAGCATTAAGTGTCTAATATAATCCATTATAGATCCCTGAGCTTCCTCGCTGCATATCCCGGCCCAGAGAAGAAGAGATCAGCCCGCCTGCGGCTCCTGACAGAAATACAAGGGTATGTTCTAGATAAATGTTTAATGTTACTATAATAATCATTTAGTAATTATCTTTACATTTATGCTTTATTGTTTGTGTGTGAAGGGTAAGAATCCAGTGAATCGGGGTGCGAAAAGTAAGAATCCAGCGCCCGTCCGGGCTTGCACCAGGACTGCCAAGGAGCCTAAAAGTAAGTTCACACTGCCAGCAAAATTTATGGGTCACTTAGGGCCTCGTCAGATGAATCTCTATGACAAGATCATTGTGAAGTCAAATGCTGGTACTATCAACTTCATGATGACGCTTCCAAAGTGGATGTTTCACTACGAAGAAGATATAACCACGGCAGTCAACTTTGGGGACATCAGAGAGATGATGATTGGAGATTACCTGAACATTAACATTATTCAAGCTTATATGAAGTAAGTGTTCTTTCCTCATACTGTAAAAAATATAGAATAAGTATCTATGAAGTTGCATTGGCTAACTTTTTATAGTATATGTGATATAATAGAGCTCTACTTGATGTCATGAGAAGAACATCACCTCCATTACTACGGTGTGCCCGGAGCGTTTATCGTACGACTCAGTCAATAGGGAATCGGGGAGGTTTTGTGAATACATAAGGCATTGCTTCAATGTTGCTGATGAATAGAAAAAATCATTTATTCTAATGCCGTATCACCAAACGTGAGTTTTAATATAAAATTACATACTAATTAGCTAACTTTTTTACCTTCATTTCTCATTTCATTTTGTATTTGAAATTGTAGCCACCATTGGGCTTTGTTTATCTTCTGCACTGCCGCCGCTACTCTGCTCGTTCTAGATCCACTAGGGCAGTGGACAGAATTCAACACTGAAGACTTAATCAAAATGTAAGTTTTTATTACTATTTAATTGTTTGTAAGTTTTTTGAACCAAAGTTAATGTACTCGTTCATTATGCTTAACGCTTTTGTTAGTTATATGTGACAGTTGTTACAGTCAAACCGCACAGGGAGAGTTTGCTGAAATGACCGTCGATTATCAAGGTTTGGTAATACATGTATTTCATTTGTGTTGCTTATCTTTATACAATTGTTTTACATTTGTGAATTTTGGTGATTTAGTGCCCTACCCAAAAGGATTCTAGGAGTTGCGGGTACTACGTGATGCGGTATATGTACGAGTTTTGCGGGTACTTCACAACATTTGATAACTCTATAGACAAGGTAACACGAACGCTATCTTGTATTTAATTCTTTTCGGTAGATTTTTTGTGTCTTTATCTTAATCTCATTATGGGTTGCATTCTTTTTATTGTTCCAGATTAAAGAGCATTATGCCCGATTCAAGACTTATAGTGCAAACGACTTGTATCATGTCAGAGAGAGCACGGCAGCCATGATGCTCAGAATGGAGTGGTAGACTATAGCTTGCTAGCTTTTTGTATATATTGTAGTGGCATGAAACTGAATGGAGTGGTAGACTAGATGTAACAGATTTTACTGTATTGAATATTTTTTGTTGCTATAACAGATTCAGCTGTAACATATTTTCGATCTAGTGTATATTAGATGCTATCTCTGTTGCAACTGTGCACAGAGAATGAACTTGTGTTGTTGCTATTTGATTCAGGTGTTTCAATTGTGCAGTTTCTGCACATCTGTTGCTCTGATGCCCTCTGTTACATCTCTGTTATAATTTTGGCTCTATTGCAATTGTCTAGCTTTGTAATAAAAAAATGAAAAAAAAACACTTTAGATTACGGTTATCGTCAAAACCGTAATCTAAAGTCTACACTTTAGATTACGGTTTTATTAATAACCGTAATGTAAAGTCCATGACACGCGGGACCAAAAAAGGGCCTTTAATTATGGTTTTAAACCGTAATTAAACACGTCACATCTTTAGTGACGCCCGTGTAGACTACGGTCCAGAACCGTAATCATACAGGGTTTTGGACCGTAATTAAAGGGTTCCGTTCCACTACTGTGCTCTTGGGTATGGTATGCTCTAGCTTCTTTCTGTATTTCGTACTGACTCGATCTCTTAGTAATTGAGGTCTCTTTCCATAGAGCCTCTTATCTTGTTTCTCATATTTTGATCTACTAGGAATGCACTTCCAGTTCCTTAAGGAATGGGCAGTGTGCTTCCTGTGAAATCTTACCTCGCATGGCCTAGACTACTGGCGTCAATGCACAGTTCGTCTACCATCTCATTTCCTTACTCACATTGGTCCTAGCTCATAGATCTAATTGCCTCAGTGTCAATATTTGACGGCTTATATGATGGTCGCTTACTGCGCACCATGATTTAATCCCTTTATATAGGTATTGTTCTACGGCTTCTGGTACCATGGTAGCTCGCCCTTATTCTGTTGCCCATTGATGGTACAACTTCTCAATCCCTTCTTGGTGTAAACACACTAGAAGTTCTCTAATTTCGGTGTATGGCGGTTGCCGTACCGTGTTGTAATTTTGTTCTCTCTTAATATGAAGGTGTTCTGCTTCAATCTCAGGTTCGTAAGTAGGCTAATTTCTCTCACATTCTTTCATCCTTTATGATGTTATTTACCATGTAATTTAACTGGTTACTGAAGAAGCCATCTGTTGAATCACAAGCTCTATTGAGCGTTGGTCACTTGACGTGCCATACTGTGCACTCACAATGTTTATCTCTGACGATTGCTGATTCTTAAATCCTGGGTGTTGGATATGGGGTCTGTTTATGCATCCTCCCTTATTACTCAAGTGTTACTGGTACATTCTAAGGTAATCTCAAGGTTTACGGTTTCCATTCTCTAATAGAAGCGTTTTCTATATCTAACAAGTGAAAGCCCTTATTGAGGGGTTTATTCCCATTCATGGCCTCACAACAAGGAGAGGTATTCCCCACCCTAAATGGAATGGTTCATTCTCCGCCCCTGACAATGTACTATCTCATTATTCTCATTGGTGCCCTTTCCTGGCAATATTTTCCAAAATCTAAGTTATAGGTTTGGTAACCGTTCATATCTACGAATTGTAGTTCCTTCATGGCTTAAATAAGCTCTCTTACAACTTCCTGCGCCTCGGGCTCTGATGTGGTTAACATCCTTGGCTCGTAGGCTCTTAGTGCTTAATGTCTCAGTTCATTATTGTACTCTCACTCATCTGTAGGTTATCCTCATAGGTTTCTAGTTCTTTGAGCACTATCCACCGTCAGGTTACATATTAAATGTAGTACCGGGTCTCATGGTAAGTTGTAGCATCCTGTTTCCTGCTATGGAAGTTTATTCAGGTGATCTGAGGTTACTTAGTGTCTTTGACAATACTGTCGTTTCATAGACTTGCGCATTTTTAAATAATTATGGACTGGTTCGTATTGGGCATCTGCCTTACGGTGTCTAAGTTGGATATTTATCCAGGTTATCATGTGCTTCCATCTCAACGCTTCGTTCAACATTTGTTGACTACGCCACCGTCAGTGATCAATCATACTTGGGTGTTAATGAGTTAGGCAAACAATACTAACTATTATTCATCCGTTTGTTCGGCTCGACTATGCCCGCTCTGTGGGGGTAGTCCTCTGAGCTTTCCTCTGTCGGGATTCATATGTCTCTAATCCTTAGTAGGTTATATCTTAAGTTCACTTCCTCTGTCCCTGTTTCCGGGGTTTACCAACATCTTCATTGCAGAATGTTTGTTACTGGTATTCTTAGTGGTCATCCTTGGAGTCTTTTCTCGTTCTTGTTGGATGTCGTTCTGTCGACTGCCTTCATTGTATCTCTTAATACGTCCTTGTATGTTGTTACTTACATAGAGTTTTGCTCGGGTCACTGAGCGATCTCTTAGGTTTTTCTCTTGAGGTTTGGGATTAGTGTTCTTACGGTACTGTCAGTTGTTACTGTAGTAGGCTGTACTGTTGCTAACATTTATATCATTTAGTATTTCATCCAAGTTCAGCTCCCAGCTGATTGGTGTGTCGACTCATCTCATCATGGTCAGGCCGTCAGGCCTTCCCAAGGTCTTATTCTCCCGTTCTTATGGATTTGCAATCCGGTATTAATGTGTACTACAACTGTAGCGTTCTACTATCTTGCCATGATGGCTTTCCGTGTAGCTTAACCGTGGTAGCACTTGCTATGGCAAGTGCGCCATGCAAGATGGGCTACCGGTACTGTGTGCGTCGGTAGTGGTACTTCCACCTAATTTCCATGTAATTGGTAGTCCTCGGGACTCCTTCGATGTTCTCTTCTTTTGGATAACTAGCCATCCGACAGTTTCCTGGTTGGTTTGGCAATACAGTTGCTTATCAGGGTGTTCCTCTTTCTGAGGGAACCTGTAACACCCCATCCAAAGCCTATCGTGGTTATCGCAAACTGAACACTTAATCGAATACGTCGCAGTGGAAATAAACAACACCTGGACCTTGCCACGGTCTGATCGTTAGAATATACCGGCTTAACGTTTACAATACTTGTCCAAAATACTCATCCAACTCAAACATCAACATTTATAATACCACAACCAACCGAGTACTAATATCTTAAACATAATCTCAAACTTACATCAGTTCAATCTAAACAGTCGGGTGCACAGGCGCAACCCGAACTCAAAATAAACAACCCACCCTAAGTCTAACCGCTCCTACTCTCGTAGTGCGTCCTCATGGGTCTCTTACCTGCAAGTGTAAAAATAGCCCCCGAGGGGGTCAGCACGAATGCTGGTACACCCTCTCATGGCCCCCAAGCTAACGGGGCTACTACGACTAATTGTCGATAGCATGGAAATTGATTACATACACAAGCATAATATGAAGTGCAATAACAATAACCACAGATGAACATATATAGTTCATAACCAATGAACGACTCAAGCGTTCCCTTAACAAGTGGGTTAGTAACCCCCTCCTTAGTCCTCATTTCCTTAATCTCAGTTCCTTACCTTACCTTAATCTTAATCTCAATCTTAATCTTAATCTCAGTATACAAACCTTTCCTGGAAGGGATTGGTTGTAGCTTAATTCGAACCTGGGATTTAGGTGATCCCACCGCACCATCTTAATGCCACCTACTCTGGACGGGAGTCCAGCGTAGCTGAGCCGGCAACCGGCCCTAGGCTACAAGTCCGAAGACAAGTCCTTAAGCGGAGGGCGGATCTGATTCAGATACCGTCCCCCTTTTTCCTTAGCATGCATGACCGGAGATCGGTCCCGGGTTTCCACACTCAAGTTCCAGTTAGTAGACATCTTAAACACCATGTGCTAGCTAAGCCTTAACGGGCATTAACCAACAACCATCAAGCTTAACTCTTATTCTTAACTCAGTAAGTACTAAACTTGGTTAGTAACAATCTAAAGTCTCGCGGGTTAGTGTAAATATAACACAATCACAACGAGAACAATATAACCGGTTGCATGCTTTATCTTGTTTTAGTCATAGCAATTAAACAGATAGCACACAAGCCGAGGGACACCTCGTTAGCAAGCAGGTCACAAGAAGGATTGTACCGTTCACCGTCGACGATCGTTTGGTTTATCTCCTTCCAAGTCCCAATTCACAAAGCCTAGAACATTGATTCAGTTTTAGGTTATTATCAATCCAACTCAATAGAATTACTTAACTTTCCTAGACATCAACTTTTACCCATTGTTTTTCACTAAGTCTTATGGTTTTTAACTTGACTCCTAAGTGCATCATTTCCTCATTATTTATTACACTTACTCTCCCACTTAATGACCATCACACCCACCAAACAAGTCCTTAACAATCTCATAACATCCATACTTAATTATCCCCATCATTTCCTAACCTTAAACAAGGTTTTGGTCCATACAGTGGCCTGTCCGAACTTGTGTCCGGACTTCCCAAGTTCGGACACAAGTCAAGACTCAAAACTGAAAACAGACGCCTGTCCGAACTTGTGTCCGGACTTCGGAAGTTCGGACATGGGTCGAGGAAAATTCAAAGTAGGAGCGGACACGTCCGAACTTGTGTCCGGACTTCCAAAGGTCGGACACAAGTCGAGACTCTGAAAATTTTCACGCAACAGGGCTTGTCCGGACGGATGTTCGGACAAGGCAAAACACTCATTTTCTAAGCCTTCAAACACTTAACCAATTTTCACCAAACTTCTCCTAAACCTTCATAATGTCTTCTAACTTCATTTGTCACATTTACATCCTCATACAACATCCCACAAACTCATTTTCCATCTCCTTAAACACTTACTCACTTCATACCAAAATTCCTACACTTATGATATTTTCTCCTTGGTTTTCTAAGTGGTGTTTCATACCTATGATAGCCACTATGCCAATAATGTTCCCTCACTACTACAACATCATCTCCCAAGCATCTTTCTCCTTCTAAAACTCTTTTATGCATTTACTTAAAGTTCCTTCCCAAGCTTAAACTTCCATCATCAACACATTATTCCCTTCCTAGTTGTGCAACAACATTTGCCTAAGTCCTAAATACTTAGATACATTCTGTTGATTTCTAAATCCTTCCTAGTAATGCCTAAGTCATTATAAGTCCTTAGAACACCTTATTCTCACCCTTTTCACCAAGACAATCTCTAGAACATCCTAGTACCTCACTTAGTCATTAAATTCCCTTAGAATGTCTTAAACACTTAAGCTCTCCTTTAAATTTTGCCATAGGTTCTCTAGTATATAATACCACCTAATACATGGTTTTTCTCCATCAAACAACCAACATCACCCAAATTCTCACCACAACACCTTAACACCCAATTTACACCAAAACCACACCACATCATCATATAGTGCTTAAACTTAAAATGCTTGGCACTTAGGCCACTGAATTTCCACATATATATGCCTTCAACCTGCGAATACACTCAACAAGGCTCCCATTGAAATAAAATGCTTCTTGTACTTCACCTTTATATTCTTAAACTATCTCTTTTCTCATTTGCTCCTTAGTCACAAGTTCACAAGAATAGTCATTGTTTCTCCTAGGTTTTATAGCACCTTCCCAATATAAACTCTACACTAAACTCATCATATACCTACATCTCATTCCTTAAACAACAAACACCTTAAGGTAAGTAATTTACCTTGTTTTCTCACAAGCTTAAAAGCTTTTCTCTTAGGTTTTCTTTGTTCAATCTCGGTCACCAATGTGATTCTCCTTGCCAATGTTCTAACCAATATCCCATGACTCCAATGAGTACTAGATAACACATTAACCCTAAGGAACAAACCCTAGGTTAAAAATATGCTTTAAGGTATTAATGTGATTATTTTACCTTGGTTTTCTCAAGACAACTTGGGTATGAAGCAAGAAGGACCTCCTCTCTCCTTTGAAGAGTAGAAACAAGCTAGAACAAGGCATAAACATGGAGTTCCATGAGTATATATTTTTGGACATGTGAAGAAAATGGTGGAAACCTAGATTTTCTTACACTTTCTTTACCTTAAGAGAATGGAGATGCCAATGGAGTCTCCAAACTTGAATTTCCTCCTTTAATGGTGGTTTGACTTGGCACCAAAATGAAGCTCTTGAAGTTTTGAAAAGATAGAAAGAAGGAGCTTGAGCTAACTAAGAAGAATATGTATTTTGTTTTGGATTTGGAGCCAAAATGAGTAAGATGTGACCAAGGGAAGATGGAGCTTTCATGGAGGTTGAGTTCTACGTGAATGGAGAAGGGAGAGAGCAGTTCAAATCGTGGGAAAACAAAGGAGAATGAAGAAGTGAGGAGAGAGAACTAATAAAGTGATATTTATGTAAAAGGTGAATAGTGCTTTTACTTTATAACTCTCATTTGCTCTCTTATTTGCTTAATGACTCATGTAGGTGATGACTCACCTCCTAAGAAACCGGCCCCCTTTTATTAATGAGGGTAATTAAGTCTTTGTTGACCAAATGTCTCACTTATATAGACTTATGTTATAAACTAGCTTAATTAATTCACTATTCACCAAAACAAGGCACATTGTTGTGAAATTTTTGATTTCCCATTGATATAGACTTCCAAATGTGATACTATATAGTACACATGTTAATTAAAGAGTAATGATGGACATTTAGCCATTCAAAACTCGTTTACAAGACAATTTTTCAAAAACGTGCTTTAAGACTCCTTAAAGCACATTTTGTGTTTTAACTTGTTTTCAAGCTTGGTTTTCTTTGGTAATTGATTTAAAATGACCATTAGGATATTACTAAGGTCTTAGAACAATATTTGGGTACTCTCCCAAGTCTCTCCAAGCTTAGAGCACGTTTTTGCTTAAACTGCTCTTTTGGTGTTTCCTTATATTTCTTTGATTAGAAATGTTTCTTAATGTTTCTAAGGCATTATTTAGCCTCCTTATATCTTAGTTTATCATTTAAACACCATATCTAAGTTTGGGGTATTTCAGTACCCCTTGTTATTTTCTTACGCCTTAATCCTCGCTCCCGTTCCACACATTTTGTCGTGGTTACTAAGTAATGATTCTCCTTCAGGTACTACGTTGTAGTCCTAACTTGGTATACAGTTTGTATGCGTTTTATCGTCATCTGCGCTATGTCGGCCAGGTTTGTAATCTTCCTCATTGTATGGGGTTTGGAGTTCCCATTTCTAACTGGACTTTCCAGTAGTCTTAACTCTCATTCTTTGTATTATCCCACTATCATGCTCATTCGAACCATTGTCCGGTACTCATGTCGCTTATCTTTTCTTATCTGTTGCACTCGTAGCGTTTTTCTTATCATTGGTATAGCGGGTTATTTCAACTGCATAGCATGTCGACCCATGTTGCCGGTAATTTCCGTTCTCTTACTGGTAGAATTCTGTTGGTAGCGCTTATTTCCACGTTACGCTCCAATTAAATGTTCAAGTTTTTGTAAACTGTTGTACAACAAGATGTTTCTCGTATTGCTTACTGTTAACTAACAACCAGATCGGGTTTTTCCCGAGTAAGAGAAGGTTTTCTTCTCTCTGGTGTTTGTTCCACGTATTCAAAGTTAGGGATGTGGAGGGGGGTCTAGGTACTATGGATATCCGGAAAACACCGGGAAGTCCTAGCTAACACACCTCTCGCTCTATCTCTCAACCCTTAACCCATAACTCAATCTCAACCTCAGTATTCTCCTAAGTTCGGTAATTCCTGTCATCAGAGCGTAACTACGCTCTGATACCACTTTTTGTAACACCCCATCTCAATCCAATCGTGGTTATTGCAACTTAACAACATATATACAAACGTTGCAGCGGAATTAAATACACTCCAGGACCTTGCCACGGTCTGACAAACAGTATATACCGAGCATTAGTATACTAAATCTTAACCATTACATATCCTCAGTACAAATTCTTCATATCCCATTACATCGTACACAACTTACTACATCTCATACCAATCACTAAATGAGTGTACAGGCACAACTCGCACAACTAAAAGAATACAGCCCGAAGTAAATTCTACCCGATCCTACTCTCAGGTATGTCGCCTTCTGTCGTTCACCTGCGAAATAAAAACAACCCCCAAAGGGGGTCAGCAAAATTGATGGTACGATCCTCTCATGGCCCCCAAGCTAACGTGGCTACGACGACTAATTGTCGATAGCATGGAGGTTGGTTAGATGCACAACATAATAGAAGGTGCAATAAACAACAAGCCTCGTATGAACAATCAAAGTTCAAACACAATGAACGACTTAAAAGCGTTCCCTTAATTAGTGAGTTAATCATTTAACTCCTTAAGATATGTTTCCTCTTAATCTCGGTCCAACCTTATTTTACCTTAATCTTAATCCTTATCTCAGTCTTAGAATACAACCATCCTTTAAATAGAAATAATTGTATCTTTTCTCAACCTTATCTTAATTAAGTCAACCGTTTTCTTATTAGAACTGGTTTGCCCTTAGTTCGTTGTTTATTTTTGTAGAGCTTGGTTAACCCTAGCCAGTAGCAGTACACTTACCGACAATAAACAACATTTCTTAAATTGTTGAGGATGTAGGCTAGATCCCCCCATGCCATCTTAGTATGCCTCCCTCCTAAAACAAGTAGTCCGAGGAGGTCGAGTCTATATGTCGACTCTAGGCGACGAGTCCGAAGACAAGTCATATTTGGAAGTCGGTATCTGATAAGGATACCGACCTCCCCCAATACACATGTGCCGGTACTATTCCGGATTCCTCACTCCCCCCAAGTTCCAGTTAGTAGAAGTCTCAAAGTCAATGTTTGTTAGTTAACCTCTTTCGGTTACTAATAAAACAATATTTGGGAGTGTTCCTTAATCGCACACAATTCTTTACTAAACATTAGTTAGTAAGTTCTCACGGTAAGTTGTGTTAGTTTTCAAACATCACACAACAATACAATAACATAATATTCCGGTTGCATGCTTTATCTTGTTTAGTGGGCACACAAAAACAAATAGCACACAAGCCGAGGGACACCTCGTTAGCAAGCAGGTTACAAGAAAGACTGTACCGTTCACCGTTGGTCGTTTCGGTTGCTTACTCTCCTCCGGAGTCCAAATACTCAAGCCCTAAAACATCCATTCAGTTTTAGGTTGTTAATTACTTTTCCAATAAAGCTAACTTACTTAACTCACTTAGTCACTAATGATCCCCATATAACACCACTTAAGTTCTTATGAACTTAATCTTAAGTGAATCACTTCTCCTCATTCCTTATACCTATTCACCCACTTAATTATCATTGTTACTCACCAAACATGTCTTAAACAACCTCATATTATCATTACATATCAATCCCCATCTAGCACCTCTTAAATTCTTACTAACTTAACCTTAAACACTTAAAACCATTTTACTTACCTTAATCTCTTAAGTCCTTATATGCTTATCTTTCTAATCATCATCACTCCTCTAATGTTGGACCACTAAATCATTGTAATTTAAACTCAATCTCATAAGTTAATCATTTCTCATTAATTCTCATACTTAGTCCACCCTTCTAATGGTCATAAAATGTCACCAAACAAGGCCTGCACATTGTGAGCCTCGATTTTAAACCCTATCCTATGTGGATTAAAGCTGATTAGGATCTAATCGGGTTTTAGGTCCACCTATAACCTAAGATTAATAACTATGTCATAAAACAATAATTATTTAAACCTAAGCTAGCTCACTGGAACCTATTATGAGTCGCCACCTAATTTTAACCTAGATCAAATTAGGAAAGGAGAGTTCGGGTTCGGGGGCTTGATATTCGACTTTATTAGGGTTCAATTACTTTCATTACCCTTCCTAGGTCGTTTTTCCTCTACTTGGTTCAATTACGGCTTTCTACAAAGTTGTTTTTAACCTAGGTGCGCGCTTCTGTTTTTTTTTTTTTTTAACGTTTTTTGACAGAAAATTAAAGTGGAAATTAAAATTACCTAAACTAGGGTTTCGGAGGCAGAATTAGGTCAAATTTTGTTTCCGTCCGTAGCCACGGACCTAATGTCCGAGGCCACGGACCCTAGTTAACCTATATGGAAATAAAAGTCGAATTAAACATAAAACAGAAAATTGTAAAGTCCGGGGCCACGGACAGGCTGTCCGTGGGCCCGGACACTATTAGAAAACCTAAATTTTTAAAATTTAAAAATCCCGCCGCCGCGTGGGCGTCCGAGCTTACGGACAGGGAGTCCGGGACCCCGGACATGACGTCCGTGGGTGCGGACCGCCCTCGGACGGCGGCGTTGAGGCTGTTCCCGAAGGTGTTTTGGCTCAAATTTTATGGGTGTGTAGCCTGAAGGATTTACAAGACGTTAGTGATTGAAAGTTTTCAATTTGAATTCGAATTAAGCACGAAACTTAGCAAACAAGTTATTGGACAGAAGCTTAAACAAACAGCAATACAGAAGCGTAGAGGGGTTAGTTTGAGCCCAAATTTTGAGGCAAGACAGATAATACCGTGGAGAGTTAGGAAAGTGGGATTTCTACCTGTTTTACCTTCGGATTCACGGTGATTCTTCACACCGGGATTCGTTGAGTGCTCCGTTGATGGCAGACCCGAGAGGATTTCGCACCAAGCTTCTGGTTGTTGGTTGTTCTTGCTGTTCTTCACGTTTTGGTGGTTTTTTGTGGGGTTTTGATGATTGATGATGTTGTGGGAGTTGAAAAATATGTTTTGGTGTTGATTTTGGTGAGATTTCGGTGTTTGATCGTGGCTCTGGGGTTCAAAACGTGGAGAGAGAGAGACGGCTGCCTTCTTTTGAGAGTCTAGGGTTCTTGAGGTTATCCTTTGATCATGGGATAAGGCTCCTTATATAGGCTTCCTTAAAGATAGAAAAATCCGGTAAAAACCGAGATTTACCGACGTTTTAGCTCAAGGGCTTCCAAAAGGAATTTGATTATGAAATTTTACACGTGGGTAAAGGATGATATTTCTGAATTTTCTAAAGTGGAATCGAATTTTTTGGATATTGGAATATTTTTAAATTCAATTTCTCGTCAGATTCAGTCAGAAATTGCTAGAAAATTATTGGAAATTTGAAAAATCAAAATTCCAACGCCATTATGCCCCAAATGTCATCCTCTATCATGGGTTAAAATATCAAAGCATTTGAGCTGATTTGGGCACCCTTTGGAGGAGAGAGAAAGCCTATAGGAGATCTCAAAAGCCTTAAAAATTACGAAAACGCCCCTGACAATGACGAAACTGCTCCTCAGGACCTGGAACACGCCAATCGAGCCGGAATCCCTCATTACCCGATCAAATATCCCTCACGACACCAAAACCTTGCAGACCCTAACCAGGGGGGTCAAAATTTTGGGTATAACAGATTGCCCCCCGTCAACTGGACTTTGTAACGAATGTGAAAAGTCTGGTTGATGCTTGAGTGGTGCCCCAAAATTTTGGACTCCACAGAATCCTCCACGTTGTATGAAACCGGGTTAACGATGCCCAGCTACTCGGAGGCGCTAACTACCTAAGCTACAAAGCATTGTCGAGCTATTCTAAGGCGCTGACTACCTAAGCTACAAAGCATTGTCGAGCTATTCTAAGGCGCTGACTACCTAAGCTACAAAGCATTGTCGAGCTATTCTAAGGTGCCGACTACCTAAAGGTAATAATGAAGTGATGTCAGACTATTCTAAGGTGCCGACTACCTATAAGGATGATACGATGTCAGGCTATCCTAAGGCGTTGACTACCTAAAATGATGATATGCTGTCGAGCTATTCTAAGGTGCTGACTACCTAAAGTGATGAAAATGATGTCAAGCTATTCTAAGGCGTTGACTACCTGAAATGATGATATGCTGTCGAGCTATTCTAAGGCGCTGACTACCTAAAGTGGTGAAAATGATGTCAAGCTATTCTAAGGCGTTGACTACCTGAAATGATGATATGCTGTCGAGCTATTCTAAGGCGCTGACTACCTAAAGTGGTGAAAATGATGTCAAGCTATTCTAAGGCGTTGACTACCTGAAATGATGATATGCTGTCGAGCTATTCTAAGGCGCTGACTACCTAAAGTGGTGAAAATGATGTCAAGCTATTCTAAGGCGTTGACTGCCTAGGATGTGAAAACTGGATGCAAATGCAAGAATGCTGAAATGCTAATGATGCAAATGATGCTGATGCTGATGATAATGCCGATGATGTTGATGATGCTGATGATGATGGATGCTTCTGGGGACCGAAACCCGTGCCGATGCTCCTGGCTGGACCCAATGTGGACTTATTGCCATCGCCCCCCAAGCCGGTGTGCAGGGATAACTCCTGGTAAAAACCCTGGGGACTTATTGCCTTTGCCCACCATTCGTTGATCCCGAAAATAAGTTGACATCGAAAAGGAGGATTTATTGCCATCACCTCGCCAACTTTTCTGTCGCCAGGTCTTGTGACGCGCCTGGATAATGCAACTAGGTCTTATGACGAGCCTATATGAATGTGATGAATGCAATGTGTTTGATGAGAGTGGGTAAGCTAAAGGGTAACGCTAGGTCTTACTACGAGCCTAAGAGAATGCAACTAGGTCTTATGACGAGCCTAAAGGATGGTTCTAGGTCTTATGACGAGCCTAAGGGAAGGATCTAGGTCTTATGACGAGCCTAAGGGTTGAAACTAGGTCTTATGACGAGCCTAAAGGGATGCAACTAGGTCTTACTACGAGCCTAAGGATGGATCTAGGTCTTATGACGAGCCTAAAGGTTGGATCTAGGTCTTATGACGAGCCTATAGGGATGGAACTAGGTCTTATGACGAGCCTAAAGTTGTTCTAAGTGAAAGTGGTTAAATGTATGATGGGTCTAAGTGGATGTAGAAGGATTAAGGTTCATGTCAAATCTGGAGATGGTAGTGCTCAAGATGGCCTACGGATGTTTGGACATGGAGGTAGGGCTTAAGACGGGCCTGTGGGAATTTGACGTGGAGGAAGGCTTAGGACGGGCCTGTGAATGTTTGTAAGTGGAGGTAGGGCTTAGGACGGGCCTGTGGAATTTGACGTGAAGGAAGGGCTTAGGACGGGCCTGTAAATGTTTGTAAGTGGAGGTAGGGCTTAGGACGGGCCTGAGTGGTATGAGAAGGGGTTGAATCCTTTGGGTTTCTGACTTTTGGGCCCCAATCGGTGTCGTTGTTGCAATTGTTGGGACCACAATTGCCCCCAGTATTTTTCCTTAAGGCAATCTGAGTTCTTTAGGATTTTTGGCAATCGATCGGAACGATCGATTGCCCCCAGTATTTTCTTTGATTAATTGCGCAAAACAAGTCTCATTCTCACAAGGTCAAGGTTTATCTTGATGTGGTGCTTCTATCCTACACTCAAAGTGTTTAATGCTTGCAGTCATGCTCTCATTTGGTCAAAACATCCCAACCATTGAATTTGACATTTGTTAGATTTACGCGTTCACCTGTTACTTTCACGTGATTGGATACACAACTACTAGGTCGGAAGTCTTTTAAGCTTATATCGTGGTTATGGGTGTGATGAATGACAACAGGACATGGAGGAGTGTTTATGATATGTGGAGCTACAAGGGTGACCAAAGCTGCAATTGCACCGTCTCTCGGACTTGCCTTCTTTGTATTGAAGTCGTTTGGCTACTTCGTGATGACTTCGCTTGTGAACTTGGGACTTGGAACTTTTGGGTTTTCCTTGCACCTTTCTATCTTCTTTCTGATTTTGGATTTCTTCGAGGCTTTTCAGGTTCGCCTTTCTTGAATTTCTTTTTCTTCGGGGTTCTTGTGTTTCCCGGTTTTGAACTTTGAGAGCTGTTTTTGATGTTAGCTCGTTTGGATCCAGTGTCACTTTGGGACCATTTGCGGATCATTTCGTCACGCCGGTAGCGGTTTTGCTTCTTTGGACTTGTGAAGTTGCTGTTCGGAAGTCGGGCTCCTTGCTTCCTTTGGTCACCGGGTCGGTTATTCATCATTGGCTGGCTTGTTTGTGGAGTTTGTAGTGTTGTAAAAGGGGAACGTATACGAAAAGCTCAGCGGGGGTGCCTAGGGTGTAATGTCAGGGTTCACAAGCTTTTGGCTGTGTGGTGCTGTACCTAGGTGCTTCGTCATCCCTAATAGTTGTGTATCCGTTCTTTGTTACTTTTCACAGGTTTAAGCGTAAATTTACAAAGTGTCTCCTTCGGTCGGAGTTATGCCGTTTTCCTTACCTTTGAATGTGATCTCTCTAGAGTCACGTAAAAATGACATGCTCTTTCACTCATGGTTTTTACCGCTCAAGGCACTCTCGCGAATGTTCACTCAAGACTTGTTCACGCGCTTTAAATCAATGAAATAAACATTATCGACCCTTAACTCAGATTGCCCCCAGTATTATTGTGGGGTTTTTTTGACAAGCTTTTGAATACCCAGGTTATTCGTTGGAGGTGGCTGTATGTGTGGTGGTACGTGGCGATGAAGTCTTGTTGTTTTGGGGAGTGATGTAGTGATGAAAGTAAAGCATGGTAGTGGGATGCTTTCAGTGTACGGTGAAACTTTCTATCGAGAGGTGACAAGTGGTGGAAGCCGACAAGGAGGTGAGATATTCCCCCGCGCAAGAATGAGTTTCATGTGGAGAGGGGAGTGTGGTGAGACACATGGGATGTATGTGATCAAGATAGTGGATGACGGTGAAATGACGTGATGACTTATTTATTTTTTGTGTGTTCTTGTTGGGCCTTGAAGCCGGAAACTGGAATGAATGAATTATGCAAACTATCTTGGATTCAAATGTTTTATGGGCTGAAATTCTGGACTGAGAGCGAAGCTCATGGGCCAAAACTATGAACTAGTCTATGGGCCTAGATGAAATGAGTCATGAGTGTGGTACTTGGGCCGGACTGATTGCTCTATATATGAACTGGAATTTGGGCCGAGTGGTTTTGGTTGGGCCTAAAAGATGGCACCTAGATCTAGGATTTTGGGTCAGAGCCCGAGTGAAGAGTTTTCCTAGACTAGAATGAGCCCTTGGGCCGAAATGTGTTTGGGCCTGAAATAAGAACATGGGCTGGAACGATCCCTAAATCACGAATGGGCCTAACTTTCTTTGGGCCAGAGAAGATGGTTGCTAAGCCGAAAAAGATTTTATTTTCAGGACTTGTGAGTTATTTCAAGTTCAGGTGGATTTCCTTTTTATGGGCCTAGAACTAATTGGATAATTCAAAATGGGCCAGAAGAGAAATCACCTAAGTCTAGGCTTTTGGGCCGAAGCCCGAACGACTCACATGTTGAACCAAACAGGGCCTCTGGGCCGCAAACAAATAGAGCTGCCAATTCGCGTTGGGCTAGGTTGATGTAGGAGAAGTTCCTATCAATCTCTAGGCTGGGTAGTGGGCCGATCATACAAGCAAACAAGGCCCACACAAATTCAACATGTCCTCACTTGACGGTTAAATCAATTGGGTATGGATCGATCCGGAGAGGTGCTGGGGCTTGGGCCCAGGTCGCCACAAAGGAATAGGGCTTGCACGCTATTCTCTTTGGGCTTCCCCACTTTTTCACATCACCTGAAGGTGTGCGTCTGCGGCCGGGTCTTTGACTGACCAAACAATGGGCTAGGTAAGGACACTGCCAGGGAAACGCTTGGGGCTAAGGCCCAGGTATTAAGGGGATGTGGTTAGACGACATCCTCCTCTTTTCCCCCGCTTATTCACATCACCTAAAAGGTGTGAGTCCCAGACAGGGGACCCTCAAACGGGTCCCGGGTGAAATTGGTTTAGGTGGACCCTCGCTCTCATATGATGTAAAGGTGCAGAAAATAAAAGTGCACACAAAAGTAAACAAACAAAGTAATAAAGCCATAAATAAACATTTTTCGAGTTAAGCCCTCTTTCTTAAAATTAAACAAGTTAATATTAAGAGTTTGTCCCCAGCAGAGTCGCCAGTCTGTGAGCCTCGATTTTAAACCCTATCCTATGTGGATTAAAGCTGATTAGGATCTAATCGGGTTTTAGGTCCACCTATAACCTAAGATTAATAACTATGTCATAAAACAATAATTATTTAAACCTAAGCTAGCTCACTGGAACCTATTATGAGTCGCCACCTAATTTTAACCTAGATCAAATTAGGAAAGGAGAGTTCAGGTTCGGGGGCTTGATATTCGACTTTATTAGGGTTCAATTACTTTCATTACCCTTCCTAGGTCGTTTTTCCTCTACTTGGTTCAATTACGGCTTTCTACAAAGTTGTTTTTAACCTAGGTGCGCGCTTCTGTTTTTTTTTAATTTTTAACGTTTTTTGACAGAAAATTAAGTGGAAATTAAAATTACCTAAACTAGGGTTTCGGAGGCAGAATTAGGTCAAATTTTGTTTCCGTCCGTAGCCACGGACCTAATGTCCGAGGCCACGGACCCTAGTTAACCTATATGGAAATAAAAGTCGAATTAAACATAAAACAAAAATTGTAAAGTCCGGGGCCACGGACAGGCTGTCCGTGGTCCCGGACACTATTAGAAAACCTAATTTTTTAAAATTTAAAAATCCCGCCGCCGTCCGTGGGCGTCCGAGCTTACGGACAGGGAGTCCGGGACCCCGGACATGACGTCCGTGGGTGCGGACCGCCCTCGGACGGCGGCGTTGAGGCTGTTCCCGAAGGTGTTTTTGGGCTCAATTTTATGGGTGTGTAGCCTGAAGGATTTACAAGACGTTAGTGATTGAAAGTTTTCAATTTGAATTCGAATTAAGCACGAAACTTAGCAAACAAGTTATTGGACAGAAGCTTAAACAAACAGCAATACAGAAGCGTAGAGGGGTTAGTTTGAGCCCAAATTTTGAGGCAAGACAGATAATACCGTGGAGAGTTAGGAAAGTGGGATTTCTACCTGTTTTACCTTCGGATTCACGGTGATTCTTCACACCGGGATTCGTTGAGTGCTCCGTTGATGGCAGACCCGAGAGGATTTCGCACCAAGCTTCTGGTTGTTGGTTGTTCTTGCTGTTCTTCACGTTTTGGTGGTGTTTTGTGGGGTTTTGATGATTGATGATGTTGTGGGAGTTGAAAAATATGTTTTGGTGTTGATTTTGTGAGATTTCGGTGTTTGATCGTGGCTCTAGGGTTCAAAACGTGGAGAGAGAGAGACGGCTGCCTTCTTTGAGAGTCTAGGGTTCTTGAGGTTATCCTTTGATCATGGGATAAGGCTCCTTATATAGGCTTCCTTAAAGATAGAAAAATCCGGTAAAAACCGAGATTTACCGACGTTTTAGCTCAAGGGCTTCCAAAAGGAATTTGATTATGAAATTTTACACGTGGGTAAAGGATGATATTTCTGAATTTTCTAAAGTGGAATCGAATTTTTTGGATATTGGAATATTTTTAAATTCAATTTCTCGTCAGATTCAGTCAGAAATTGCTAGAAAATTATTGGAAATTTGAAAAATCAAAATTCCAACGCCATTATGCCCCAAATGTCATCCTCTATCATGGGTTAAAATATCAAAGCATTTCGAGCTGATTTGGGCACCCTTTGGAGGAGAGAGAAAGCCTATAGGAGATCTCAAAAGCCTTAAAAATTACGAAAACGCCCCTGACAATGACGAAACTGCTCCTCAGGACCTGGAACACGCCAATCGAGCCGGAATCCCTCATTACCCGATCAAATATCCCTCACGACACCAAAACCTTGCAGACCCTAACCAGGGGGGTCAAAATTTTGGGTATAACACACATCATCTAAAACCATTGCCATCCAATCCCCCATCATTAGAAGCCAAAAACAATTTTTTTTCTTTCTCTGCACTGGACCGCCCCTCTGGGGTGGTCCCAGGGCGGTCCCAACCAGAAGCCTCATACGCTGCAGAATTTCACTGGACCTCCCCACAGGGGCGGTCCACAGCAGAACCCATTTTTCAAAGTGCTTTTATCCTCATTTTGAACTCCAAATTCACCCCAATCTTTTCTCTCACTCATTCCACAATATTTCCACATGTTTCCTACATGTTTAAACACCTTAAAACATGCACGAAACCTTCCTCAAACATCACCAAACTTGTCACCCAATTTCTTACAAAATTCTTACACTTAACACTTGATTCCTTACACTTCCCACTTGTGATTTTGCCTAAGACCTCAACTAATCATTATGTTTCTTCACAACCATCTTAACTACTCCTCAAGCATCATTATGCATACCCATTTGCTTACTCAAACTTCTCAAAGCTATATATAATCTAGCACATGCTTACATCCTTCTAAGTCATTATACCTTATTTTTCCTTCAAACTTTGTGCAAGTTTCCAAGCTTCCTTAACATGGTTTTGGTGCCTTAAATTCACCAAACCCCTAGTCCCTCTTAGACATCCCTAGGTCTCCCTAGTACTCAAGAACTCCATAGTTTACCCATTTTCACCAAAACAACCCTTAATGTTTACTAGAACATCCTTAGTCATAAAATCTCCTTAGAACACCTTAGACACTTAGTTTCCTCTCCAAATTTCGACATGGTTCCTAAGTATATTACTACATCCAAAATTTAGGTTTTTTTTCATCCTTAATACAATCAAGAACACACAAATCCTTAGTACACAATCTTAGCTCACAATTTACATCCAAACTTCACTACATCATTTCCTCCAGATTTTTGCACAAGTCTTAACATTCCTCATACCATGATTTTGGTGTATTTAATACACCCAAATAGCCTCTAATTCCTCCAAGACATCTCTAGGCCATACTAACCTCAAGAACACCGTTGTTAACTTATTTTCACTCAAATTTTGCCATAGCTCCTCTAGTATATTATCATGCCCATATGCATGGTTTTTTCTCATTCAATCATCTTACACACATCAAATCTTTTTCTTATCATAATTCTCACCCAAATCAACTCATTCATAACAAACTCAATATAGTGCAATAATCTTAAAGTGCATAGCACTAAGGCACTTAAATAACATGGCTCTTAGGCCCTTAAATGACTTAAACTTAAACACAGAATTTCCACAATAATAGCTTTCAACCTGCAAATACACACAACAATGCTCCCATAGCAATATAAGTGTTCTCTTAATTCACCTTATACTTATCTTACTAACTCATTTCCATTGGCTCCTTAGTCACAAGTTCATAAGCTTGTTTAAATTCTTTTTTCCTAGGTTATACAACCCATTACTTAATGTAAGCTTTAGACTACATTAGTACTCATCTAAAACTCATTCCTTAAAACTTAAACCACCATTAGGTAAGCAATTTACCTTATTTTCCTCAAGCTTTTCTTACTTTCCTCCTTAGGTTTCCTTGATTGAATTTCGGCAAGGACTTCAATCCTTTTGCCAATGTTCTAATCCACATTCAAATAATCTAATGAGCACTAAGCAATATGCCTAAACTCATAGAATTCATCCTTAGGTTAAAATATGTGTTTTAAAGCTTAAAAGTGTATGTTTACCTTTGAATTTTGGAATGGCTTTCATAATGGAGCAAGGCAAGACCTCCTCAAGTCTTTGGAGAATAGAATCAAGCTAGAACAAGAGATAAAACAAGGTCCCATGAAGAGATGAATTTCGGTTATGAAGGGAAAGTGATGGAAACTTGGTTTTTCTTACATTTTCCCTTACCTTGAATGAATGGAGAAGACAATGAACACCTCAAGCTAGTTTTTCACCCTTCAATGGCGTTTCCCATGGCTCCAAATGAAGCTTTTCAAATTTTGAAAAGATAGGAAGCAAGGCCTTGGTCTAACTAAGAGAAATCTATGCTTAGTTTTTGATTTGGAGCTAAATTGAGCAAGTTATGGACAAAGCAAGGTGGAGGTAGTATGGAGCTGGTTCTCATGGTTTGAGAGGGTGAATAAGATGAAGAAAACCGTGGAAGAAGAGAATTAATGAAGAAGAGGAGAGAAGGTAGGCTAAAAGTAAGATATTTTACCTTTTAAAAGCAAATAGTAACTTTCTCTCATTTCCTCTTCTTTTCCTTTAGTTGCTGGCTACTTATGGTGACTCACCATGTAAAAACCGGACCTCCTTCATTAATGAGTTATTTATGGTCTTGGTTGACCATTTATTGACTTATGTTGACTAAAGCTTAAACTAGTCACTATTTGGCACTATTCATAAATTAGTGTACAAATTTGTGAAATTTTTGGTTCCCATTGATTTAGGCTTCCTAATGTGATACTAATTAGTACACATGTTGATTAAGGTGTAATCATGGGCATTTAGCCACTCAAAACTCATTTCTAAGACAATTTCTCAAAAAGGTGCTTTAAGGAGTCTTAAAGCACATTTTGTGTTTAAGCTTGTTTTTGAGCTTGGTTTTCTTTGGAAATTGATTTAAAATGTCCATTATCATGTTAATAAGGTCTAATAATGATATTTGGGTGCTAATCAAAGTCACTCCAAGCTTAGAGCACATTTTTGCTTAAATTTCCCTTATGGCGTTTTATTGTGTTTTCCATGGTTTATATTGTCTACCAATGTTTCTAAGCCATGTTTTAGCCTTATTAAATCATAACTTGATGTTTACTTAGCTTACTTATGTTTGGGGTATTTCAGGGGGTGAGGAATCCGGTCGTTCCGGTCGCGCGTTGTTTGGGAGTTGGTATCCATATTTGATTTATCTTCCTCTCTGTTATGTTATTGTAACACCCCTACCACTAATACCGTCATTACCGTCTAATCTCCTCATACTTCCATACTCACGCAGCGGATACATACTTACACAACGGTGGGTGATACAATGTCGTTAGCCACCCACTTGACTAACAAGGCTTACTACTACATACAACATCGGTCTGATGGACCGGAACATCCGAGTACTACACATTACAATACATACATCCATTACAAATCAAGTACTACAATGCACCATTCCATACAATACCCCATAATGACAATACAACATACCGAGTTTACTAAGATCCAAATCCAAATGCGATACAATTCTTCGAAGTGTATACAATACTCCTTAAGAGTCTAGTATCTACCCATTCTCACATCTACATACTTTCTAAATACATAATGGTGTACCCCTTGGTACACTTCTGCCGGCCTCTGACTATGGCATAACCGTTCCGGGTACCTGTACAATAAAAACATTGCCCCCAAGGCTGCTCAGCTTACGCTGCATATGACTTCCGCCATACCCCGCGTACTAGCGAGGTACGCCGACCACTGGGTCGAATACAGGCGTCCCCGGAGTCTACATACTACAACACAAAACAGTACATGGCTTCATCATTCATAATCACTACAAGACGACACAAGGAATACAGACATACCCTTCAATACATACAAGGCAGACAAGACAATCAACCATACTTGCTTACCTTTACAGAAATACGCTTACAACACATACACAAGCTTGTAAGCTTCATTTACCAACCTGTTATTGGGTGGTTATTACTCTTTTACTCAAGTCAATGACTACACTAGCCAAACCTTACTCATCATACTTTACGTACTTACTACTTAACAATCGTACTGACCTCCAGGCAGGGACTACACCGCCCACCACCGGGCTTTAGTTGGCTCACCACTCTAAGCTGCTACCCATTTAAGGGGGTTGGTCATAGAAGGATTCAGGCCAGGAATCGGATCCACCTCTTTGTTCTCCTTCATCCTCAGCGTGGCCGAAACGAAATACCCCAAACCTTGGTATGTTGGTTAAAC
Source organism: Limonium bicolor (assembly GCA_023374045.1). Lineage (NCBI taxonomy): Eukaryota > Viridiplantae > Streptophyta > Magnoliopsida > Caryophyllales > Plumbaginaceae > Limonium > Limonium bicolor. The sequence goes on along the minus strand of CM041777.1, from coordinate 476,495,124 downwards.
ATTAAAACATGATTTATTAAGACTAAAAGAGTCTTAAAACCACTAGTACCACATTTAAACAAAAGCAAACACAAAATGGCTTTAAAGTCAATAAGAGCTAAAATGTGCTCTAAGCTTGGAATAGGCTTGGGTAAGACCTAATGACTTACCAAGACCTATATAATATTAAATGGACATATTAAACCAATTACCAAAGAAAACCAGCTTGAAAACAAGTTAAAACACAAAATGTGCTTTAAAAGTCTTAAAGCACATTTTAAAAATTGTCTTGTAAATGAGTTTTTGTGAAGTGGCTCCTCATTACTCTAATATAATATGTGTACTATATAGTATCACATTTGGGTGGCTATATTAAGGGAAATCAAAAATTTCACTTCTAAGTGCCTTGTTTAGGTGAATAGTGATTTTTATAAGCTAGTTTATAACATATGTTTATTAAGTAATTAAATTGACAAACAAAGACTAAAACCCTCATATAATAAAGGGGGCCGGTTTTTAAGTGTGGTGACTCACCACTCTCTAGTTGAATAATAAGTAAGTAAAGAAAACTAATTAAACTTACTTTTTACTTTATAAGCATAAATATCTCTTAAAAGCAAATTCTATCTCATTCTCTCTTTTCCTTCCTTCATTTCCCACGGTCACAATCTTCTTCTCCCTCCCTTCTTGCTGCTCTCTCTCGGTAATACCACTACCACCATATAACTACTCCATCCTTTGACCTCTTGCTAAATCAAGCTCACTTGTCCAAATCAAATTCTAAGACCACCAATCTCTTCCTCTCATCAAGCTCTTCATTCCTATCTTCTCAAACTCCAAGGCCCCATTTCGGTGCCAAGGTGTTCCACCATTGAAGGAGCTTGAGCTTGTATTTTGACATATTGTTGATCTCCTTTGCTTCTAGGTAAGGAATCTCAAAGAAAATCATGTTTCCTCCATGTTTTTTACCTTGACCGAAAATACACATTGATATAGCTCCTTGTGTGACTTTGTTCTAGCTTCATTTCAACTCTTCATGGACTAGGTGGAGTCCTCTCTTGTTATATATTCAAACTCCCTTCAAAGATCAAGGTAAAACAACTACATTAATGTTTTTGAAACAATGTAATTAGGGTTTACAATGAGATGAAGCTTAAAGCTTGAATACTCATTATGGTATTTGTATATTGTTTAGAGCTTGACAAGGAATCAAAATACCATACGGTTTTGTAAGGAGACAAGAAGAAGTGTTTTGGAAAGAGGTAAATCTACTAACCTAATGTTGTTTAATGCCTTAGGAGAAATGAGCTTATAAATGCTTATTAAAACTACCTAAAGAGCAAATGGTGAATGACTTAGTAAAGTTTCTCAAGAGACTAGTAAAATAACATATGCCTTGCTGTATGTAATCGCAGGTTAAAGGCATATATATTGTGGAAATTCAGTGTTTATGATTTAAGCACTTAAGGGCCTAAGAGCCATGCATTTTAAGGGCCTAAGTGCCATGCAATTTAAATATGCACTATATTGTAATGTAGTGTGAATTTGGTGAAGTTGTATATGAAGTGTTCTTGGTGATTCTAGATGTTCTTGTGTGTTTAATGGAGAAAGCAAAGTGTTTAGGCTTAGTAATGTTCTAGGGGAATCCATGCCAAATTTAGGTAAGAAAAGAAGTTCTAAGTGTTTACATAAGGTTTGGTGAGTTAGAAAATGTAGGAAATGAATAAGGAGTTCATGATGTTTTAAAGGAATTTTGATGAACTAGGAAGTACTCTAGAGTGTAATAAGGACTTAGGCATGATCTTGATATTTAGTAAGTACCAAAGTCACTTTTGGGACTTAGGTAAATACCTAGGCAAACTTTGGTAAAATAAGGAGAAGTGTACACTAGGAAAAGTTTCAAGAAGGATATAAGGATTAGTTGTGAGAGATGATGCTTGGAGATGATGTTAAAATAGAAGAAAGTGCAAGCTTAGAAAAAGAGATTTCATGATGACAATAAAGAGTTTTAGTTTGTAAGAAATGGTTTAAGTATAATGTTGTGTAGAAGATATGTCTGTGTATAATGATTAGATTAGACAAGGAATACCACTTAGAAACTTAAGGAGAGGATTACTATAGGTGTTGGAGGCCTTGGGGAAATTCGGTTAAGTGTTTAAAGGCTTAGAAATTGGAGTTATAATGCCTTGTCCGAACTTCCGTCCGGATGTGGAAGTTCGGACAGGCCCTGTTGGGTAAGAAATCCTCATTCGCGAACAGTGTCCGAACTTGGGAAGTCCGGACACATGTTCGGACGTACCCACCCATCCTTAGGATTATCCTCAAACTGTGTCCGAACTTGGGAAGTCCGGACACAGTGTTCGGACGCTCGGATTTCTGTCTAAATTTTTCTCGGCTCAGTCCGAACTTCCGAAGTCCGGACATAAGTTCGGACGGGTGTCTGTTTTCTGTCTAAAATCACGGCTTGCGTCCGAACTTGGAAGCTCGGACACAAGTTCGGACAGGCCACTGTATGGACCAAAAATTATTGTTTTAAGATGGGATTGTTATCTAAAATGGTAGTTGGTTAGTATGATATTATAAGGTTAGGTAGACGTGTTAGGTGGGTTTTAAAGGCAATTAAAAGGATGAAAAGTTGTAACAAGTGTAAAATAAAATATACTAGTAATTTGAGTAGATAAATGTTAATAATGGACTAGTGCGTTAATTAACCGACGTTACTAATGTGTTTAGGATTCTCTCAAGGTGGAAACGAAACGAGGCAAGGACCAAGGTATGGTTTTCTTGCAGTCTGTTGTCTACCGGTTTACACCGGCTTGGATGTTGTTTGATTTCTGTGTGTTACGACCTTATAAGGTTAAGGCATGAAAAGAGTTTACAGTTGTTATACATTAAGAAGTTGTAAGGTATGACTCCTTTCCCTTGGTTGTCTAACAAGACCTAATAATTGCTTGTATGTGACTTAACAAATATTGTGTGATCACTAACAAGTGCTAATCGGGGGGAAATGAGGAGTCCGGTTGTTCCGGCCACGCGTGTGATGGATGGGGGTCGATATCATATCCGGTTCGGCTCTCTTGGTGTATGTATAGGTGGTATTCCAATTTGGTTTCTACCTTCCCTTAGCTTATCCAAAGCTAGTTACTGACTCACGTCGGGCCATAGGGGCATACGTATGTTGTTTCGGTGTGCTTGGGATTACTATATCCGACACACCTTGGGTATAAGTTAACCGTTCTATATAACCGGACGGTAACGAGGTTGGTAACGAGCTTAACATGGGATTGATAAAAATCTCTAGGCTCACATGGTATACTAACTATGGTGGAAGGTTCCTTGTGAGGACCGATTTTATGGTGTTGTGTATTGTTATGATGCTATGCAATTTCCCTTGCTATGCTATGGTATATATATATATATATGTTGGATGTTCTAAAATGAATGCCATGTTATTATGACAATTGGTTGTGCGTATCCCGGTAGCCGATGGGCTGCGCGTTAGCCATACCAACAAAGGTTGCTGACCCCCTCTCGGGCTCCATATTTTATTGCAGGATGAGGATCGAAGAAGCAGAGTAGCTCTAGGTCCTAGGTCGTTGATGTACTTTTGGCTATGTTTGTTGTTGAGCCTGGGATGCGCCTGTGCTCCCGAGGCATTACATTTTGGTACCGTTTGTTAAATACTGGTGGATGTTTACGGTGGAAGGTGTGTTGTAAATTAAATACTCGGTATGGTTGGCTATGTTATATATATGGAAGTTAGATTCTATGCTCGGGAGTCTGATCATCAGACCGATACATTGTATTTATTCTGCCTAGTTAACCACGTGGGTGGTTAACGGCGTTGTAACACCAAAGCGTTTAGTTATTGTTTGGTTGGTTATTTCCGCTGCGATTTCGGTAGTTGTTAGGGCGTTGTAGGGGTGTTACAAAAAGTGGTATCAGAGCGAAGTATCGCTCTGATGACTAGAATACCGAGCTTAGGGATATACCGAGTTAGGAAACCTAGCTACAGATACCTAAGTGAACAGATTTGGAAAGGTTAACCACTAACTAAGTGTGGAATTACCTGGTTGTCGGGAGATGCTATAACCATTGGACGATAAGTGTGCAAGCATAATGCTAATAAATGTTCATATGAATTCAGATGGCAGGTAGACCACGAGGTAGAGGCCGCGGGCGCGGTACTGGAGATTTGGGTGACCAGGGCGATGATACTACGGCACAGACTATGGCTGAGGCAGTTGCAGCCGCCGTAGCCCAGTTGGTACCCGATCTGGTTGCTGCTATACAGCAAGGGCAACAGCCCGGAGTTCAGCCACCACCACCACCGCCACGAGAGACCAATTGGGTCAAGGCATTGGCTGATCTTAGACCGCCATCATTCAATGGGGAGACTGATCCTCGAAAGCTGGAGGCGTACATCTCCGAACTGGAGACCGCCTACGAGACCTTGGCAGTACCTGCTGAAGCTAAGGTCCGTCTTGCCGCTTACTACTTGAAGGGTACGGCACAGAGTTGGTGGAAGTTGGTGAAGGAGGACAGGATGGCTGATCCTGAATTTGGTTGGAGGGAGTACACGGCTACTCGACTGCGAGCCAGTACTACCCTATACATGTGCAGGAGGCCAAGCGCCTCGAGCTGGATAGTCTGAGGCAGGGGGAAGATGTCGGTTGATGACTACTACACCGCATTCACCGGCCTTATCCACCTGTTACCAGACCTTGGGTACTCGAACCGAGTGTTGGTGAACCGGTTCTACAATGGTCTTAGCCACCGTCTCCGCTATGGGATGGGCCAGCTGAGTATACTACCTTGCAGGTAATTAGAGTACCATGTTGTGAATCAATTTATACCATGAGTGAATGTTAATGTGAGTTGGTAAGTTGTTTTTGCGGGGCATGACTGACATCCTAAAATTCAGGAGTGCTATCATGCCGCTGCTAAGGTTGAAATTACCGTCCGTCTGAGGGACGAGGAGAATGCGCACAAGCGCAAGACCACCAACGAGGGCCAGAGTCAGCAAGGGTATGGGGGAGGAAAGAAAAAGAAACCCTACCCTCAGCCCCAGAAGGTCAGTACCAGGGTGACAAGGGCCAAGCCCAGACCACCACAGCTGATGAGCCACTGAAGCTCACGTACGCGTATGCGGCGAAGCCTCTACGCTCCTACCCGCCTAAGGGTAATTACTTAACCATGCGTATCTAGTTGAGGTGTATGTTTGTTAGATGGGAAGTGAGTATTGATTGTGTGTTGTTATAGCAGCTAGCGCGGGTTCTGGACCGGAGCGCCACTTTTACTGTAAGTGGTGCAATGGAGACCACCCCGGCAAAGACTGCAAGGGGAATGATGTGAGGTGCCGTCACTGCCAGAAGATGGGGCACCGTGAATTTGAGTGTTGGACGAACCCCAACAGCAGGAACTACAAGCCAAAGGGGCAGTGGAAGGGTAATACTACCACGACCACTGAAGGCCCGAAGGCGATTACTCAGCAGACTTCTGACAAGAAGTACACTGAATCCCAGAAGGGAAGGCTACGGGGTCCGGCAAGGCCGCCCTGAATGTGGTGGACCGGTCTGAGGCACCAGGATCCTCTTCGAGACCAGGTACCGCCTAAACTGTTAAATGAAAAAGTGATTGCTTACCGCATTTCATGCATGAGTGTTAGCAAGTCTAGGGTATAAACATATAAGTAAAGAGTTAGAATATAATGTGGAAAACACCTAAAGTTAGGCAATTTGAAACTTAGGAACCTTCAATATCTGTTATCCAATCCCGCCCACACCAAACCCTGAAGAGACCACCATCAGCATCACCGAATTCCACTGGAGCCATGGAATGAGGTTATCCAACCAAGTATGATACTCTTAAATGGATACCTGACACCGGAAGCACAAATCCACATCATCAGACATTGTAACGAACTTGGAGCAGCACCAGGAGGTTTCTACACACCCGAATACCCGAGCGGTTCGAAGATGAAGCTGAAGATGATGTGCATGGGTAAGGACTGGAATACCTACACCAAGTCATATCAAGATGTACGAGCTGAAGACGGAGCAACTGTATCAGGTATACCTGAGGAGTTCCTTGCGGTTGTTAACCACACCGTGGGAATTGCTCAGCAACTTGAATCGGAACCGATTCCGAACGTGGAAGCAGACTTATGCATTGTGAACTTCTACCAGAAAGGTGGACGGTTAGGGTTACACCAAGACAAGGACGAGTCACCCGAGTCTCTAAGTAAGGGAGTACCCGTGGTGTCTTGGTCCATTGGTGATACCGCTGTGTTTATGTACGGCGAGCAGAAGCGTGGTGATCTCGCAAAGAAGCTAGTGTTGAAATCAGGTGATGTATTAATCATGGGAGGACAATCAAGGATGTTATACCACGGTATCAAGAAGATCAAATTGAATACCGCACCATCGACAGTGGTAAATGCCACACATCTGAAACCCGGACGTTTGAATTTGACTTTCAGGCAGTTTTGAGCCTTGTGTAACCATGTAATGTATTAACCAGTGGTTTGACAAAGAGCTATATCTAGCCATGTCTACAATGTAACCAACTTATGGTGTAAAGACTGTGTAATGAATAAAGGAATGTTGTTTTTGGAGTGTATCAACGTGTTGTTACTACCGTATACTTATGAGTTTGCCAATGAATTAGGCTGTGCACTCGGAACGGGAGGTATACTGAGTGTCTGCAATAAGGCAGAAGCCGGCAAGAGCGGCACAATCCTCACCGGTACCTTTCCAGTGAATGGCGTGGATGCATCGATCTTGTTCGACTCTGGAGCCTCACACACTTTCATTTCGCTATCATTTGCGAAGAGGCTGGGGTTAGACGGTGAAGATGCCAGACTTCGTGTCACTCTCCGTCGAAAGAGCGGATCAGGTGTACCCGCTACTACCGAGATGCTGTTTGTTCGAATCATGGATGAGGAGTTTCCGATCGACTTGATAGAGTTCGACGGACTAGGTTTTGATGTGATTGTCGGGATGAACTGGTTGGAGCGGTACAAGGGTAGAATCCTATGTGCCGAGCATCGACTGCTTCTTAGGAGTCCATCTGGGGTTACTATATCATACCGCCAGAGGCCCAGGGAGCCTTCGACACAGATCATCACCGCCATGGCCATGTATCGTGAGTTGCGACGAGGAAATGATGTATACCTCTGCTATGTCCAGGACATAGAGAGAGACCCTGAGTTTAGCCCAGATGTGCCGGTAGTGTCGGAGTTTCCTGATGTATTTCCTAAGGAACTGCCGGGCATGCCGCCAGCACGAGAGGTTGAGTTTGAGATTGATCTAGTTCCGGGCACCGGACCCATTGCGAAAGCACCTTACCGTATGGCTCCAGCAGAGATGACAGAGCTCAAGGAGCAGCTGAGAGACCTACTCGACAAGGGCTTTATCCGCCCTAGTGTTTCACCATGGGGAGCGCCGGTCCTCTTCGTGAAGAAGAAGGACGGTAGCCTCCGCCTATGTATTGATTATCGGGAGCTGAATGCTGTTACGGTGAAGAACCGTTACCCCTTACCACGCATCGACGATCTATTTGATCAGCTGAGGGAGCATCAGTGTTCTCCAAGATAGACCTACGTTCCGGATACCACCAGATTGCCATCCGTGACAGTGATATCGAAAAGACAGCATTCCGAACTAGGTATGGGCATTATGAGTTCACAGTTATGCCGTTTGGCTTGTCAAATGCACCAGCAAAGTTCATGGACTTAATGAATCGGTTTTTTCCAAGATCAGTTGGACAAATCAGTGGTAGTCTTCATCGATGACATACTTGTGTATTCGAAATCGAGAGGTGAGCATGAAAGCCACCTGAGAGAGGTATTGCAGAACATTGAGAAAGAATCAGTTGTATGCTAAATTTTCTAAGTGTGAATTTTGGTTGAACCAAGTATCATTCCTTGGACATGTGATTTCTGAGGCCGGGATCGCTGTTGATCCGGCAAAGATAGATGCAGTGCGCACCTGGCCTAGGCCGAAGACAGTTACCGACATCAGGAGCTTCCTCTGTCTGGCAGGTTATTATAGGAGGTTTGTGAAGGACTTCTCCAGTGTCTCGAAGCCGATGACTTCCTTGATGAAAAAGGATGCACCATTCGAGTGGACAGTCGACTGTGAGAGGGCTTTCACGAGTCTCAAGGATGCTCTGACATCTGCACCGGTTCTGACATTACCAGACGGTCCAGATGGTTTTGAGGTCTATTGCGACGCATCAGGCAGGGGTATGGGTTGTGTGTTGATGCAACACGGGAAGGTCGTGGCTTACGCCTCCCGACAGCTGAAGAAGCATGAGGAGAACTACCCTACCCACGATTAGAATTGGGGGCCATTGTCTTCGCACTGAAGATATGGCGACATCATTTGTATGGGTAAGCGTGACAATCTATTCCGACCACAAGAGTTTGAAATACTTGTTCACTCAGAAAGAGTTGAACATGAGGCAGAGAAGGTGGGTTGAATTCTTAAATGATTATGACATCAATTTACAGTACAAGGAGGGTAAGGCAAACGTGGTAGCTGACGCATTGAGTCGCCGAGCACACTCTCTCCATTCGCTAGTCTCTCATACTGGCTTGGTTGAAGAGGTGCGGAGTGCTCAGATGACGGATCAGTATATGGTGGAGATTAGACAGAAGCTTATTGATGGCACATTCGAGGGTCAGAAGTACGACTTCAGACTCCACGATGATGACCTGATTAGGCTTAATGGCCGGTTGTGTATACCGAGGAGTAGCGCTGAGCTTAAGAGCGCATACTGAGTGAATCCCATTGTTCTACGACATCGATTCACCCCGGAGCTTCAAAGATGTATAAAGGTATGAAAAAGATATTTTTGGTGGACTGGAATGAAAAAGGATGTGAATGACTATGTGTTGAGGTGTCTCACTTGTCAGAAGGTCAAGTTTGAGCACCGACGGCCTGGTGGTATGGTGCAGCCAATGCCAGTGCCGGAGTGGAAGTTCCATGACATATCTATGGACTTCGTGGTAGGGCTTCCGCCTACAAGGGGAGGTCTGAATATGATTTGGGTTGTGGTAGACCGACTGACCAAGGTGGCTCGATTCATACCGATGAAGGACACCTGGAAAGTGGCTAAGCTTGCAGAGCTCTTCGACAGAGATTGTAAGACATCATGGGGTTCCGAAAACGATTGTATCTGATAGAGATACCAGATTCTTATCCAGATATTGGAAGTCTACACGAGAGGCACTGGTACTGAACTGAAATTGAGTACAGCGTTTCACCCACAGACCGATGGTCAGAGTGAGCGCACTATTCAGACACTTGAGGATATGCTACGTGCATGTGCACTTGACTTTCAGACCAGCTGGATTGATAAGTTACATCTGATCGAGTTCAGTTACAACAACAGTTATCATGCATCGATCAAGATGTCTCCCTTCCAGGCATTGTACGGTAGACCATGCCGCACGCCTTTATGCTGGGATGAGTCGAGTGAGACGGTCATTATAGGACCAGAGTATCTGGAACAGGTTCAGGCAGAAGTTCTCCAGATCCGGGCTAACATGAAAGCAGCTCAGGATAGACAGAAGTCGTACACTGATGTGCGCAGACGTGACCTGGAGTTCGCCGTGGGCGATCAGGTATTTTTGAGAGTATCCCCTGAAGGGAGTATTTCGTTTTGGCCAGAAGGGCAAGTTGAGCCCGAAGTATGTGGGTCCTTATGTTGTGACGGAGCGGATCGGCCCGGTAGCTTATAGACTTGATCTACCCGCCGAGCTGGGCAAGGTACATGATGTATTTCATGTGTCCCAGTTGAAGAAGTATATGTCTCATCCGTCTCATGTGCTTCAGCCGGAAAGGCTAACCTTAGAGCCAACCATGCGATCAGTGGAGACTCCGGTACGAATTCTGGATACTAAGACTCGAGACACTCGCCATAAGTCCGTGAGACTGGTGAAGGTCCTCTGGTCTAACCAGGACGTTGAGGAGGCCACTTGGGAGCTGGAAGAAAAGATGAAGGCGAAGCACCCGTCATTGTTTGCTTCTTAGTGTTTATATGTATAGGGTACGGGGCGTACCCCTTTTAAGGGGGGGTAGAGCCGTTTCGGTTATGGTTGTGTACGACATGTATATGTATACATTGTCTATGTTATGTTACAGACCGTTGTGTCTGAATGGTATTATGTGGTTTGGACCTCGAGTCCGTTGTGGTGTAAGTATGATGGTTGTGTTGGTAATGATGTTTTGGAAGTGTGGTGTTATAAGATGTTTCCCGTGTTCTAATATTGAGATATGTGGGAAGTATGAACTTTGGGGACAAAGTTCTTTTAAGGGGGGTAGATTGAAATACCCCAAACCTTGGTATGTTGGTTAAACATTAAAACATGATTTATTAAGACTAAAAGAGTCTTAAAAACACTAGTAAACAAATTTAAACAAAAGCAAACACAACAATGTGCTTTAAAGTCAATAAGAGCTAAAATGTGCTCTAAGCTTGGAATAGGCTTGGGTAAGACCTAATGAACTTACCAAGACCTTATATATATATTAATGCATATTAAACCAATTACCAAAGAAAACCAAGCTTGAAAACAAGTTAAAACACAAAATGTGCTTTAAGAAGTCTTAAAGCACATTTTTGAAAAATTGTCTTGTAAATGAGTTTTGAGTGGCTAAATGTCCATCATTACTCTTAAATATATATGTGTACTATATAGTATCACATTTGGGTGGCTATATTAATGGGAAATCAAAAATTTCACTTCTAAGTGCCTTGTTTAGGTGAATAGTGATTTTTATAAGCTAGTTTATAACATATGTTGTATTATGTAATAAATTGACAAACAAAGACTAAAATACCCTCATACTAATAAAGGGGGCCGGTTTTTAAGTGTGGTGACTCACCACTCTCTAGTTGATATAATAAGTAAGTAAAGAAAACTAATAAACTTACTTTTTACTTTATAAGCATAAATATCTCTTAAAAGCAAATTCTATCTCATTCTCTCTTTTCCTTCCTTCATTTCCCACGGTCACAATCTTCTTCTCCCTCCCTTCTTGCTGCTCTCTCTCGGTAAATACTTACCACCATAGTAACTCGACCTTGACCTCTTGCTAAATCAAGCTCACTTGTCCAAATCAAATTCTAAGACCACCAATCTCTTCCTCTCATCAAGCTCTTCATTCCTATCTTCTCAAAACTCCAGGGCCCCATTTCGGTGCCAAGGTGTTCCACCATTGAAGGAGCTTGAGCTTGTATTTTGACATATTGTTGATCTCCTTTGCTTCTAGGTAAGGAATCTCAAAGAAAATCATGTTTCCTCCATGTTTTTACCTTGACCGAAAATACACATTGATATAGCTCCTTGTGTGACTTTGTTCTAGATTCATTTCAACCCTTCATGGACTAGGTGGAGTCCTCTCTTGTTATATATTCAAACTCCCTTCAAAGATCAAGGTAAAACAACTACATTAATGTTTTTGAAACAATGTAAAATTAGGGTTTACAATGAGATGAAGCTTAAAGCTTGAATACTCATTATGGTGTTTGTATATTGTTTAGAGCTTGACAAGGAATCAAAATACCATACGGTTTTGTAAGGAGACAAGAAGGAAGTGTTTTGGAAAAGAGGTAAATCTACTAACCTAATGTTGTTTAATGCCTTAGGAGGAATGAGCTTATAAATGCTTATTAAAACTACCTAAAGAGCAAATGGTGAATGACTTAGTAAAGTGTTCTCAAGGAGACTAGTAAAATAACATATGCCTTGCTGTATGTAATCGCAGGTTAAAGGCATATATATTGTGGAAATTCAGTGTTTATGATTTAAGCACTTTAAGGGCCTAAGAGCCATGCATTTTAAGGGCCTAAGTGCCATGCAATTTAAATTATGCACTATATTGTAATGTAGTGTGAATTTGGTGAAGTTGTATATGAGAGTGTTCTTGGTGATTCTAGATGTTCTTGTGTGTTTAATGGAGAAAGCAAAGTTTTAGGCTTAGTAATGTTCTAGGGGAATCCATGCCAAAATTTAGGTAAGAAGTAAGAAGTTCTAAGTGTTTACATAAGGTTTGGTGAGTTAGAAAATGTAGGAAATGAATAAGGAGTTCATGATGTTTTAAAGGAATTTTGATGAACTAGGAAGTACTCTAGAGTGTAATAAGGACTTAGGCATGATCTTGAGATTTAGTAAGTACCAAAGTCACTTTGGACTTAGGTAAATACCTAGGCAAACTTTGGTAAAATAAGGAGAAGTGTACACTAGGAAAAGAGTTTCAAGAAGGATATAAGGAGTTAGTTGTGAGAGATGATGCTTGGGGATGATGTTTAAAATAAGGAGAAAGTGCAAGCTTAGAAAAAGAGATTTCAATGATGCATAAAGAGTTTTAGTTTGTAAGAAATGATGTTTAAGTAATAATGTTGTGTAGAAGATATGTCTTGGTATAATGATTAGATTAGACAAGGAATACCACTTAGAAACTTAGAGAGAGGATATACATAGGTGTTGGAGGCCTTGGGGAAATTCGGTTAAGGTGTTAAAGGCTTAGAAATTGGAGTATAATGCCTTGTCCGAACTTCCGTCCGGATGTGGAAGTTCGGACAGGCCCTGTTGGGTAAAGAAATCTCACTCGCGAACAGTGTCCGAACTTGGGAAGTCCGGACACATGTTCGGACGTACCCACCCATCCTTAGGATTATCCTCGAACTGTGTCCGAACTTGGGAAGTCCGGACACATGTTCGGACGCTCGGATTTCTGTCTAAATTTTTCTCGGCTTACGTCCGAACTTCCGAAGTCCGGACATAAGTTTGGACGTGTGTCTGTTTTCTGTCTAAAATCACGGCTTGCGTCCGAACTTGGAAGCTCGGACACAAGTTCGGACAGGCCACTGTATGGACCAAAAATTATTGTTTTAAGATGGGGATTGTTCTAAAAATGGTAGTTGGTTAGTAATGATATTATAAGGTTATGTAAGACGTGTTAGGTGGGTTTTAAAGGCAATTAAAAGGATGAAAAGTTGTAACAAGTGTAAAATAAAAATATACTAGTAATGTTGAGTAGATAATGTTAATAATGGACTAGTGCGTTAATTAACCGACGTTACTAATGTGTTTAGGATTCTCTCAAGGTGGAAACGAAACGAGGCAAGGACCAAGGTATGGTTTTCTTGCAGTCTGTTGTCTACCGGTTTACACCGGCTTGGATGTTGTTTGCTTTTCTGTGTGTTACGACCTTATAAGGTTAAGGCATGAAAAGAGTTTACAGTTGTTATACATTAAGAAGTTGTAAGGTTATGACTCCTTTCCCTTGGTTGTCTAACAAGACCTAAATAATTGCTTGTATGTGACTTAACAAATATTGTGTGATCACTAACAAGTGCTAATCGGGGGGAAATGAGGAGTCCGGTTGTTCCGGCCACGCGTGTGATGGATGGGGGTCGATATCATATCCGGTTCGGCTCTCTTGGTGTATGTATAGGTGGTATTCCAATTTGGTTTCTACCTTCCCTTAGCTTATCCAAAGCTAGTTACTGACTCACGTCGGGCCATAGGGGCATACGTATGTTGTTTCGGTGTGCTTGGGATTACTATATCCGACACACCTTGGGTATAAGTTAACCGTTCTATATAACCGGACGGTAACGAGGTTGGTAACGAGCTTAACATGGGATTGATAAAAATCTCTAGGCTCACATGGTATACTAACTATGGTGGAAGGTTCCTTGTGAGGACCGATTTTATGGTGTTGTGTATTGTTATGATGCTATGCAATTTCCCTTGCTATGCTATGGTATATATATATATATATGTTGGATGTTCTAAAATGAATGCCATGTTATTATGACAATTGGTTGCGCGTATCCCGGTAGCTGATGGGCTGCGCGTTAGCCATACCAGCAAAGGTTGCTGACCCCCTCGGGGGCTCCATATTTTATTGCAGGATGAGGATCGAAGAAGCAGAGTGGCTCTAGGTCCTAGGTCGTTGATGTACTTTTGGCTATGTTGGTTGTTGAGCCCGGGATGCGCCTGTGCTCCCGAGGCATTACATTTTGGTACCGTTTGTTAAATACTGGTGGATGTTTACGGTTGGAAGGTGTGTTGTAAATTAAATACTCGGTATGGTTGCTATGTTATATATATGGAAGTTAGATTCTATGCTCGGGAGTCTGATCATCAGACCGATACATTGTATTTATTCTGCCTAGTTAACCACGTGGGTGGTTAACGGCGTTGTAACACCAAAGCGTTTAGTTATTGTTGTTGGTTGTTATTTCCGCTGCGATTTCGGTAGTTGTTAGGAGCGTTGTAGGGGTGTTACAGAGACTATATCAGACTTCTACTCATTCCAATTTACTCATACTTAAGTTAGGAGTTAGGTAGTTAGGAATTAGTAGAAGTCATTCCATACACACCAAGGAATAATACACTACACACACACACATCCATACCAAGGGTATAATACATTACACAAGTACACTACAAGGTACATATACACTTCATTCCCATCCATTCAGTTCATGAATTATACAAACCAAGTGTTAAAGGCAATATATCGAGAACAATATAAAACAAGCACAAGTAAGTGCAATAAAGTCCGATTCGTGCATTTATCTTATTTGGGTGATCAAATAAGCACACTAATCGGGGTAACCAGATTAGGATATAGAGCATGAAGAAATCATACCTTTCACCGTTATTGATTTTGGACTCACCGACTCCCTTCGGTGTTCAACTATTTGAATCCTATCACATACATATAGTTGGGTGGTTAATTATCCATAATTAACCTTACTTATTATTTTTCTAAAGTTTCCCAGTTTATACTTACTAACTCTTTGTTACTCTAATACCTTTACTTATGTTACTTACTTAAAATTATTTTCTAAGCTTATTTAAAGCCTTAATGACCTTTAAACATCATTAATCATGTCTTAATTATCTTATACCATCATTACCCTTCATTACCCTACCTTAGATTAGCTTTAAAATGAATTCTGTGAAGAAAAAGAGGTAGTCCGGGTTATTGTCCGGGTTTACAAACCCGGACCAGTATGTTTGGTCCGTCTTTGGATTGATTTAGGTGTGGTCCGGGTTTAGGTTCTGGTTTACAAACCCGGACCTTTCGTTTGCAATTCTCTCGGGTGTGAATTTGGGGTGGTCCGGGTTAGTGTCCTAGTTTGTAAACCCGGACCACTCCACTGCTACTACATTTTGTTACGTTTTAAGGCTGGTCCGGGTTTCTGTACCGGTTTACAGACCCGGACCAGTTGCAGTAATGCAAAATATGTATGTTTTTTTATATGTTTCAACTCCAAACTTCTACCAACCTCTTCCCCAATGTTCCTACATATATCCTAGGGTGTTTTGACCCTAGTTGTTGGGTAAAAACCTAACGGGTAAAAACCTACGGCAAGAATACCGGTCGATTATAGCAAGTTTTCCTAGAAGTGTCCCTCCAGGTTATCGAATCCAGGGGAGGCAGCGTTTTAATTTAATTAATATTTATGATCAAACAAGGTAAAATAACTCAAGTAACAGGGGGGTTTTGTTTGTTGAATTACTAAATACTGAAATAAACTGTAAATAAGCACAAGGGTAATAAATGCAAGAGTAACAGTGAGCAAAATAGTGATGTTTTTGAATTAATGAGAAGGAAAATTCCGGTTTACTATTCCTCCAATTTCTTTCGGTTCCTTTTTCAGTGTGTTTACCAACATCTAGATTAAAATCCTAGATCAGAATATTCCACGTTCGGTCTCCCGCTCGGTGGAATCTAATTAACAACTGATAAATTCTAACTCTCGTTATAAATTTACTAATTGTTACAGCCTTAAGAATAATCCAGTTTAACGATCAGTTAATATCCTAGAGGAATTACCGTCTCTAAATTAACCGGTGTTGTTCCTGTTGTCTGTTATCTACCGCAGTTCTCACTTATAAGCAGATAACAGGTAAAATCTAGTAATTGGCCAGATCACAAGGTTTATAACAATAAGTAAGGAACAATACTTTAATCTGTTAAAATGGTAAATCACAAAGATAATGGAACCTCAGAATTTGGATTACATAGCAAACCGAAATTTATGAAAACTACTCAGCCATGGAAACGAAAATACTGCAGCAATATGTAAATAACATTAAAGAAGAAAAGGAAAGAGAAACTCTGTTTTAAGGCTCGTTGATGGAGTCTCTGTGCACAACCAGCAGTTCCTCCGCCCAATCTCCAGCTGCTTGTGTATTCCCGGTTTCCGTAACTGTGTATGGTATTTGATGGAAATGGTGGTGTATGTGAGAATGGAAATGGATAGTGGATGGAAATAATGGGCTGATATGTTGCGTGAATAGTGATGGTGGAAATAATGAGATGGAGGTGATTAGTAGTAGTAGTAAACTACTACGTACTGTGTGGAGTGGAAGTATGGATGTTTTATGGATGGTTTAGTAGTAGTAGTAGTAAGACTACTACGTACTAGATGGGAGTAGAATATGGATGAGAAGTGTAATGGAGTGGATGGAAGAGAGGGAAGAGATATCCAATGCTGGATGTTGTGTGTTGAATGAAGAGGAGTAGTACTCTATTTATAGTACTTGGGGATGAGTACGTAGCATGTGGTGCTGGGTTGGAAAGCAGGAAAGGAGAGATTATTGAAGCATGGGCGGTGGTTTACGTGGGTATTATTGCTGGATTAGTGGAGTTGTAGGTGGTTAACGTGGGTATTTGTTGTTGCTGGAGTAGCAGTGGAAATGAGGTTGGAAAGGTTCGTAGTGCATGGGCGGCCAGTATAATAAGAAGAGATAATTCTCTTCATCTTCAATCACGGCGCTACAGACTGCGATTTCAGCATGTGGTCCGGGTCTCAGCTTCTGGAAGAGGGCCCGGACCATGAATTTTGAGAGCAGATTTAGAATCATCGTCTGTGTGGTCCGGGTCTTGGCTTCTGAAAGAGGGCCCGGACCAAGCTTGATTTCTGGTCGAGAGAGTTGCTTCATGTGGTGTCCGGGTCTTTGCTCCTTAATCATGGCCCGGACCAAGTCTTTATTTCATTTCGAGAGTTAGCTACATGTGGTCCGGGTCTTAGCTCCATAATCAGGGCCCGGACCACACAACATTTCAATTCGAGAGTTAGCCACCATATGGTCCGGGTCTTAGCTCCATAATCAGGGCCCGGACCAAGCTTGAAATTGGTCCATGATGATTTTCCTTGGCTCTTTTGGCTTGTTTTGATTTGCCATATGTTCCAGCAATGATAGGAATGTGTTTCTTTGAGATTAAAGCCTGAAAAAGTACACACAAACCATAAAGAGAACTATTGCAACAAGAAACATAAAAATGCTCATAAGACAGGAATTTAGCACTAAACAATAACAAATTGGGTCTTAAAAGACCCTTTAGAAATAGGGTAAATTCCTGACTTATCAACATCCCCACACTTAACCTTTGCTTGTCCTCAAGCAATTACTGCAATCAAAATGTACCAGGTTTTCAAAAGCGGGGATTTATCAGGTCAGGAAATGTTCAAGGAGATCTAATGTTGAAAGACAGTCAAAAGAAACAGGGATTAGTACTGCAAGTTTTCTTAAACAGTGAAGCTAGAGTGTTTGACAAATGCATGAGACTATCATTATAACTCTTTAATCCAAACTTACTCGGGGCTTTTCTTTCCTTTTTCTTTCCACAATTCATTGGACGACAAGGGGCAGAAGTAATGTCATATTCCACATTACCTTTCATTGCCACATACTCATAATCAAGGAAGAATTTGCAACAACTGTTTAGCATGAAAGAACTTTCCTTCCAATTTTTCTGAGTAAGCATTATTCATTTCATCCCCTCAGACTTTTACTCCCCATCCTTGTAGCGGTGTGGGCCTTCTATCCCAGATCAGATGATCTTAGGTAGATGAGTGATGAGGCACTCCAAGAGCTTAATTACCGAATGGGAGAGGCCTGTTCTGGTTCAGAGTAGATTAGAGGAGTACCTTGCCTTTGTCCTTTCCTTCCATTCATTCCAAAACTTTCCCAAAGCCCCAAGTTAGTTCAAACATAATAGTCACACAATGGTCTCACCTTTTATTTGAAGGAAATAGATGAAAATTTTAATTAAAACTCACAATCCATGCAGTATAACCAAAGTTCTTATGACCGAAATTTCAGATTAAATCTCAAAAAATTTTTCGCTACTTGTACGTTATTCCCGACTGATGCCTCTGACCACAAGTGAAAACCAAGTATGCCGAATTAAAAATTTTTGTGGGGGTTGTCAAGGTTAAGTGAAGGAAGAATAAGTACTGCCAGGAGCCACAGAAAACAATTAATTAGATGTGCAACCCCCTTACTACATCCCCACACTTAGAGAATAGCAATGTCCCCATTGCTACTAGAATGTAAATATAGTGCAAGAGAGAAATAGGACTCCCCTGAATAATTGGTGAAGATGATGTCCCCACACTCATGACAAGGAACGGGAAGACTTAAGGAGGGTTGTGAAAATTTCGGCAGAGTCTCCTTTGTTTTCTTTTGATATCGCACACAAAAATATGGCAGGCCTGTGTGAATATAGTAGCAGCAGATAATATGTTGCAACAAAGTCAAATAACATAACAAGCAGTGGCAGTAGCAAGAGCATAGATACCCAAGTCATCAAAACAAACCAACAAGAAAATGAAAAATTTCCAGAAAGTGCAACCTAACAAGCTAAAAGTCATTAAAACATCACAATTACAACTACAACAGAAAATCCATAAATGCAAGAAAAGAAAGGGATAATGATGGAGGAAGGTGGCATAAACCAACTCTAGGCTGACGGGGCATGCGCCAAGCCTCAAACTGTGCGAAGCGCTGGTCATAGGCCTGGAATCGGGATCCTGCTGGGCCTGGTACTCAGCAAACTGAGCAGCCTGCTGAGCCTGGTACTCTGCAAACTGAGCAGCCTGTCGAGCCTCGTAGTCAGTCTGACGGGCCTCTAAGGTGGAGAGTCTCTGACCATACCCATCCAGACGGGTGTCGATCTGATCAAATCGGGCTGTAGCAATCCCCCTCCAGTCTCTGAACTCATGTCCAAAACTGCTCATAACCCGGGGCCGGTCCAGCAGGTAACGGCATGTCCTGGGCCTCATCTCCCATAGCTCAGCCCAGCAGCAGCAACCTCAGCCTCATCAGCAACCGCAGCAACTCGCGGGGCGCGTGCAGCGCGGCGACGCTTCACCCACTGATCATCCACCTTCTCCCACTGGTAGCAGCGCATCATCGTCATATCGATGGAAGATCAGGGGTACTGGGGTTCTTCATTGGAGCAATCCACCCCGGCGGCCTCAAAGAACGACTGTAGGAGGTGGGGGAAGGGAAGAGAGCCACTGCTATCGACATCGACAAACCGAAGCATGGACTGAAAGATGATCCCATGCAGAGCGATGGGAAATGCCACCTGCGCCAGCTCCTCGTCCAATAAGTACACGCAGGATGTAGCAATCAATGACATTCAGGTCCGCACACTCCCCTGGGGCGGACATTATACATAATGATCCCTAAGATCAGACGCTCCAAAGGTGTGGGTAACTTGTCACCCGTAATCACCTGCTTATCCCTCTGGTTCCGCCTCTGGCGGTTTTGGACTGCGGGATCATTCACAACCAACTGCAGATAGTGTTTTCTTTGCTTGACGCTCACGGAGTTCTTGATTCTCCTTGTCCTCATCAGTCGGGACTCTATCTGTAGGAGGTATTCCCAGGGCATCTCTAATACCCGAGCTACTCACTCTTACCACCTTCCCCTTAACATTTGATTGAATAACTCTACCATTCTCGCTCACAGTGGCATTTGCATAGAACAGTTTAACCAGCGTGGGTAGAATTCCCTCCCCGGGTCAACAGACACAACCAGTTCTTTGCCCCAAGATATGCTCCCCAATTGAATTCATTGATTAAAGTTGGGCAGACTGACCTTTCGTAGAGAATTTTTGCGTTCCTTGGCCCGGAACCAATCCCACGCATCCCGAGACACGAATTCAGACAGCTCGGTCTCTCGGACCCGAAGTGGACCGGCAGCTGAGGAAGAAGAAGCCCCGGCGGTGTTGCTCGAGCTCGTTTTGGTGCCATTTGGGGTAGTTTTGGATTTTAAGGACTTGTTTGGATGTTAAGGTGGCGTTTGGATTTTAGGGGCGTGTTTGGTTTGGATTTTTAAGGATGCAAATTTTTGGTAGTGGCACAGTGGGGGGGCCACGAGTGATTCACGGTCAAGGGGGTACAGAGGGATGGGTGTGGGTTGTTATTCGAAAGGTAGGGGCGGGCTGGGTAATAAGAACTGTGTTTTGGCTTTGGGGGATTGGGATGTGGGAGTTGGGAGCGCTACAGAGACGTGTGGGCGTGGGTGGGGTTGAACAGAGACGGGATGGTGTGAGTTGTGAGTCGACAGAGGCGTCGGGGGAAATGTGGTGGTCGTTGGTGGTCGTAGTCGAGGTGGTCGTGGAGCGGGGTAGAACAGGGCGGTGACGGGGAAGAGTGGTGGTGGCGTGGTGTTTCGACGAGAGAGTCGAGGCGAGAGAGGGAGAGATTGGGTGTCTTGTTGCGAATTTGGGGCAGAGGGAAGTTGTTGAAGAACAGAAGGAGAAGGGCGGTGCTGGTGTGGTGGTTGGTGTCGAGTGATGGTGGTGGATGGTGGCCGGCGAATTCGAGAGTGAGAGAGGGAGTTAGGGTTGAGCGGTGGGGAGTACGAGAGAGAGGCAGAGAACAGAGAGGGTTTAGTTTTTATTTTTGGAATTGCAGAAGTAAGGAGGTTGAAGACGGTTATGAGCATTTATTGTAACAGCAGATGGTCCGGGACTTAGGGTCTGGTTCAAGTCCCGGACCAATGTGTACAAATTCAGTCGATATGCGCAGCTGCTCTTGGTCCGGGTCTTAAGTTGGGAATCAAGTCCCGGCCAATATATACAAATGGTTAACTATAGTTTCTATGGGTCCGGGTCTTAGTTTGGGATGAAGTCCCGGCCCACTTTAATTATGCAGTTCGAGAGCTAACCTGGTTGTTTGGTCCGGGACTTAGGATGTGGTGAAGTCCCGACCACCTTGTTTAGTGCACCGAAGGAATTTCTTTTATTTCTCTGTTCTTTGTCTTCCTTCATCAACCCTTCTATTGCTCTGTTTTTCACCTTTAGCAACCTACACCTTAACACAATCAACCAAGAAATAAAGCTAACAAAAGGAATTAGCACACAACAGAACATGAATTTAAAATAAAGGAAAGAAGAAAAATGTAGAAGATTGGGGTTGCCTCCCAATGAGCTGCCCGTCTTTTCGGTCTTTGGCTAGGACCGTGTTTCTGTTTTCTCAAGAATTTCCAGAAGATTTAGGTGTCTTTGCAACCTTGTGACATGAACTCCGAGAGGCTTCCAAAACAATTTTAGAAGACCTGCCAGCATAAAACAGTAGCTGCTCACCTTCTGCATTCAGAGTGATCGTACCATGAGCAACTTCTATTCGAGCGTCTGCTGTTGCTAGGAAGGGTCTTCCAAGGATAATGGGGACCGTTGGATCCACGGCCATGTCGAGTACAACAAAGTCGCAGGGGAAGTACAGATGTTCTATTTTAACCATCACATCTTTGGCAATTCCACATGGGTAAACCATGGAGTGATCTGCTAACTGAAGCGTCATTCGTGTAGGCTGTAGCTCCCCAATTCCAAGCTTTTCAAATAAAGCGTATGGCATGAGACTAATCGACGCGCCTAAATCAGCAAGACAGTGGTCGAAGTCGATATCTCCTATTTTACATGGAATTGTGAAGCTTCCAGGATCTTTGCATTTCTCTGGTAAGCGCTTCTGTATGATCGCTGAACAAGGTTTCTGTGAGCTGATAGTTCCTGATTCAACTAACTTCGCTTTATTGGATAAAAGCTTCCTTAAATACTTGGCATAGTTAGGTACCTTCGCAACTAAATCAACAAGGGAATATCCACAGATAGTTGACGAAGTAAAGTAAGAAACTTATCGACTCACTATCCTCCTTGGAATGCTTGGTTCTGTTTGGACATGGAATTGGAGGAGTAACTTTAATCGCGGTGGTGTAAGTGAGGGAGATTTGGTAACTTCACAGTTCCCCTCATTCTCCAGCACTGATTTTTTCTGTGTGCTCACCACCTGAGGCTTAGTAGTTTCACCTGTTTTACTCCTAGTGGTTACCTTTTTTCGCTGTTTCTTTTTCCTGCAGTAGACTTTGGTTAGCCAAGATATCATTTACCAGTGTAGCGTAATTTGGCATTAACTTAAGCATATCCGAAAAACGGAATATCTTTAGTTGATTTCTAAAAGTTTTAAGAAATTTCCCAAGTTGTTCATCAAGATCCCTTTTCTTTACCTGTCAGGAAAAGGGATAGGTTCTTCAAATTTGTGATAGAAACAGAAGAGTAAGAAGGTTGAGTTTCAGGATACTCCCTCTCCTTAGTTTTTCAGAAACTTTGATGGAGTCCTAGCTTCTTGTTGAACGGGTAAAATTGCAGTGACAATTGGAGTATCTTCTCCCACAGCAAACAGGCTTTGGCATACTCTCTATGATTCTGCTTTGGCTGACTGGGCGAAGAATCCAAAGGGGGCTGAGCCAATTGTTGGATATCTGAGACACTGAGTCTCGATATTTCTATTGAATGTCCTCTGGTCATTATTGAAGATTCTTTGCTCCTGATTGAAGGTTTCCAGCTCATTAAACTTCTTCGTGCTAATTGAGATGTAATCATCCATTCTGGCTAATACTTCTTCCATGTTCGAGGATGTTCCGGCACACTGGAACTCAGTGTCTGCTGGTTCTGAATTGGTTTCTGGTATGATTGATTATATTGCTGTGGTGGTGTCTCTGATTGAAGTTGTTGCTACCACCAGCTTGATAACGGTTTTGTTGCTGAGAGTGGAAACCAGGGTTGCCCCCTGATTCCCGAAATATTTTACCCCGTCTATTACCAACATATTCGCCGCTTTCTTCTTGTGGTGGAACACACTGGCATAAGTTGGAGCCTCTGCCACAATATTCACAAGATGGATAGACCTCAGGGGTGGCTGCCGCATTTGACTGCGGGTTCATTACTGCACACATCTTTTAAATTGCTTTGACATCGCTTCCATCTTAGCGGCAGAAAAGATTTGAATCTACTTCATAGACTCCAGCGGTTTTCTTCGGTGCTGCTTCTCCTGCTCTCGCACCTCCCCACTGATTTGATGCATTGGCAATGGTCTCCAATAGTTCCTTGATTCTGGCTATTGGTAGCTCCATGAGGCTTCCTCCTGCACAAGTGTCTACCAACATCCGACTAGAATGATCCAAATCTTTATAAAAGGACTGTAAAATTACCTCCTCTCCCAAGCCGTGGTGTGGTACTCTGCGCACAATGCCCTTGAAGCGCTCCCAAGCCTCAGATAATGTCTCACCGGTGAACGGTTTAAAGTTGGTGATCTCTCCTCTCATCATCAGCATCCGAGAAGGAGGGAAATATTTTGCCAAAAATGCATTGGCTAACTCTGTCCAGGTGGTGATACTGTTGGGTGTCAGAGAGTTTAGCCACTCTGCAGCTCTGTCCCTCAGGGAAAATGGGAAGAGAGTCAGTCTAGCCACCTCCTGTGAAGCTGATGTAGAACAAGCTCCCACCAATCTTATAAAAGTGGTGAGGTGGACATTGGGGTCTTCGGTGATTGTTCCGCTGAACTGAGGTGCATTCATCACCATAGTAACATAGTGCGTTTTGAACTGCCAATGCTCCCCTGCTGGTAATTCAGGAATTACTATTGGTGAGACAAGCCCTTCAACGCTTGGGCGGGTGTAATCCCTCATGTGCCTCTCCATACTGGTTCTTGAAGAGTTGTTTAGAATTTCTTCAACAATTTCTTCTGTTGGTGAATCTTTGAGGAACACCTCCCGCTCAATTGGGGGATCCAGCACTAATCTCTTCCGGGTCCTTCTTGTTACTCTATCTATCTCTGGTTCGATTTCGAATTCAGGGTTTCCTTCAGAACGAGTTTTAACCATAAACCAAGATCAGATAGCTGACAGTAGTGCAGTTGTAAAAGATCAAAATAAAGTGAAACAACTAAAAGGGAAATAAATTTAAATGAGATCAAAAATAAGAATCAAACTAAGCAACCGTGCCTCCCCGGCAGCGGCGCCATTAACTTGTTGGGTAAAACCTAACGGCAAGAATACCGGTCGATTATAGCAAGTTTTCCTAGAAGTGTCCCTCCAGGTTATCGAATCCAGGGGGGCAGCGTTTTAATTTAATTAATATTTGATCAAACAAGGTAAAATAACTCAAGTAACAGGGGGGTTTTGTTTGTTGAATTACTAAATACTGAATAAACTGTAAATAAGCACAAGGGTAAAATGCAAGAGTAACAGTGAGCAAAATAGTGATGTTTTTGAATTAATGAGAAGGAAAATTCCGGTTTACTATTCCTCCAATTTCTTCGGTTCCTTTTTCAGTGTGTTTACCAAACATCTAGATTAAAATCCTAGATCAGAATTATCCACGTTCGGTCTCCGCTCGGTGGAATCTAATTAACAACTGATAAATTCTAACTCTCGTTATAAATTTACTAATTGTTAACAGCCTTAAGAATAATCCAGTTTAACGATCAGTTATATCCTAGAGGAATTACCGTCTCTAAATTAACCGGTGTTGTTCCTGTTGTCTGTTATCTACCGCAGTTCTCACTTATAAGCAGATAAACAGGTAAAATCTAGTAATTGGCCAGATCACAAGGTTTATAACAATAAGTAAGGAACAATACTTTAATCTGTTAAAATGGTAAATCACAAAGATAATGGAACCTCAGAATTTGGATTACATAGCAAACCGAAATTTATGAAAACTACTCAGCCATGGAAACGAAAATACTGCAGCAATATGTAAATAACATAAAAAGAAGAAAAGGAAAGAGAAACTCTGTTTTAAGGCTCGTTGATGGAGTCTCTGTGCACACCAGCAGTTTCTCTTCCCAATCTCCAGCTGTTGTGTATTCCCGGTTTCCGTAACTGTGTATGGTATTTGATGGAAATGGTGGTGTATGTGAGAATGGAAATGGATAGTGGATGGAATAATGGGCTGATATGTTGCGTGAATAGTGATGGTGGAAATAATGAGATGGAGGTGATTAGTAGTAGTGGTAAAACTACTACGTACTGTATGGAGTGGAAGTATGGATGTTTTATGGATGGTTTAGTAGTAGTAGTAGTAAGACTACTACGTACTAGATGGGAGTAGAATATGGATGAGAAGTGTAATGGAGTGGATGGAAGAGAGGGAAGAGATATCCAATGCTGGATGTTGTGTGTGTAAATGAGGAGAAGTAGTACTCTATTTATAGTACTTGGGGATGAGTACGTAGGTGCTTCTGGCTGGTGGATGAAGCTGGAAAGGAAATATTATTGAAGCATGGGCGGTGGTTTACGTGGGTATTATTGCTGGATTAGTGGAGTTGTAGGTGGTTAACGTGGGTATTGTTGTTGCTGGAGTTGCAGTGGAAATGAGGTTGGAAAGGCTCGTAGTGCATGGGCGGTCCAGTATAATAAGAAGAGAATAATTCTCTTCATCTTCAATCACGGCGCTACAGACTGCGATTTCAGCATGTGGTCCGGGTCTTAGCTTGTGGAAGAGGGCCCGGACCATGAATTTTGAGAAGCAGATTTAGAATCGTCGTCTGTGTGGTCCGGGTCTTGGCTTGTTGAAGAGGGCCCGGACCAAGCATGAAATCTGGTCGAGATTGAGCTTCATGGTGGTCCGGGTCTTGCTCCTTAATCATGGCCCGGACCAAGTCTTTATTTCATTTCGAGAGTTAGCTACATGTGGTCCGGGTCTTAGCTCCATAATCAGGGCCCGGACCACACAACATTTCAATTCGAGAGTTAGCCACCATATGGTCCGGGTCTTAGCTCCATAATCAGGGCCCGGACCAAGCTTGAAATTGGTCCAATGATGATTTTCCTTGGCTCTTTTGGCTTGTTTTGATTTGCCATATGTTCCAGCAATGATAGGAATGTGTTTCTTTGAGATTAAAGCCTGAAAAAAACACACAAACCATAAAAGAGAACTATTGCAACAAGAAACATAAAAATGCTCATAAGACAGGAATTTAGCACTAAACAATAACAAATTGGGTCTTAAAAGACCCTTTAGAAATAGGTAAATTCCTGACTTATCATTAAGCAATTAAAACTAACATAATCCATCTCTATACAAATCTGTTACATAACACATTCCACTGTCACTGTTACAGTTTTTCTTCTTTAAGAAATGCTCCAGATTTTCCTTTCTTCTTCCCACTAATCCTATGGCTCTTTCATTGTCTCATTTTCATTATACTCAACCCAAGTCTTACCCAATACAATACTCACTTTACTAAATCCTACACACTAATTCTTCCTAGTTTCTACAAGGTATTACTACCCTTCTTGCTACAGATTTTACACTCCTATATTCTTATACTACAACTACCACTTCATGGTTACTAAACATCTTTACTCAATCCAATACATACCTTGGTTCTACCATTCACCAAGTCATCCATAAATGTACATTTTCTTCTAAACTTTTGCCATGGTTTACCTACAATTCTCACTTATCCATAAATATCCATTCTCACCAATATCATTCCTAAACTAGCCACACCAATACAAGGGTCCTACCAGCACTCAAGTCAATACCAATTCATCAATACTTCTTCAAACAACAATATCCATACTCATACACAAATTATTTAGCTCTAAGGCCTACAATCCAAATACTTGTTCACAAATACTCAAACTTCCATAAACTACAATACTATTACATATTTTGGGTTCTTTAATTAGTTTACCCTTCCCATTACTCTAATGCATTTAAAATTTAGCATTAAGAAAGGAGCTCCTACCTTAAGCTCTTAATTCCTTCTTTTCCAATTCTCCTCTTTCTCTCTTTCTTGCACAAAATCGGTTAAGTGGGCAATGGAGTTGCCAAACTCCATTCCCATCACCCAGTGAACACAAAATAAGAGTGATTAAAATACTAACCCTTAGATTAACACTAATTCATTGAAATGTTTAAAACACCAATTCTAGGGTTTACCTTTGGAGTCTTTTAAGAGGGGTTTTAGCCCTTGGTTCAAGAAGGTGAATCCACCACCATTGGAAGGTTTTAATGATGCCCAAAAGAGATAGAAAAATAGATCATTACAAATGGGGAAAATGGTTACAAAGGAGAATGGAGGAAACTTGAGTTTTTTCATGTAAATTTTTACCTCTGGAGAGAGGAGACTCCAAGCTTTGATTTGGTACCATCTTCTCTTCAAATGGGCAAAACCCATGGAGATGAACTTCCTCATTTTGAGATTTTTGAAAAGAGAGAATGGTAGAGAATGATGAGGGGATCACAAATATGTAATTATTTTTGTGATTGGAGCTTTAATAAAAGCTTGGGCAAGCTTGAGAAGGTGAGCTGCCATGGAAGGGGAGAAATCGCCAGCAAATGAAGAGGAGAGGAGGAAGGTGATGGTGGAAGAAGAAAAGAGAAGGAGAGAAGAGGGAAATGGAGGAGAGAGGTGTTTTTTGCTTTTTTTGCTTTTTGTACCTTTTTCCTTCTTTTCTTTCTTTTTCTTCCTTTCTTTATTTACTTGTGTGTGTGTGAGGGGGCTGCTCTCTTAATAAAACTGGCCCCCATACAGTACATAAGCTGGGGTGTGTTTTCGTTTTCTACAGAAAACGCTCGTTAATTACCCGGTTTAGCACTATTCACTAACCGGGCCAGTTTCCGGAATTTTCTCGTTTCTTTAATTTTATTGATTATTAAGCTTCCTTTAATGCTTAATTATAGTTATTTAATGAAATATAATTGTTACGGGTTCGTTTGACCACTTAAAGTCACGTTTTCGGGTTTTCTCGAAAAAACATGCACTAAAGCTCTATTAGCATTTTAATACATTATTTGGATCCGTTTCCTTCGGGAATCGTTCCCGTACACTAATTAGGCATGAATAAGCCTTAGGAATCCATATAATACTCTAACCAAGGTCCCGTACCTCCTAGGGTTATTTAACGCTTATTTAGTGTTTTTCGCTTTTTTAAGTGTTTCTTCACTTCTTTTGGATTTATTTTTCCTTACCAATATTACTTAGGCGTTATTAGGCCCTTAAATACGTATTAGAATAATCTTAATCACTATATTTAAGTTCGGGGTATTTCAATCTACCCCCTTAAGAAAACTTTGTCCTCAAAGTTGTTCAAGGTTATAGGATTACTACACTTACTCATTCATACATGTCTAATACCAAAGTCATACATTCTTCCTCCTTACAAATTCCCAAACCATTACTCAAGGTTTCTACATACCATACCATACCATTGTACAATAATTACTTCAATTCACATTACTACCAGCCATCTGGTTCCACGTTACAAGGTTTATACATACATACAGTGTAAAGCTATCCCCAAAGCAATGCAATACACACTACAATCCCGCAGGCACTCAGGTCATCTAGACACAGGACTCCTCTATGTCGCGCTGCCCTTGGAATAATACAATATGATATACTACCACCGTTCTCCGGTATAAGCATCCAACAATTCCTCAATCTCAGTCTAAGGGAAATCCTTTCACAACCGCTAATTAGAAATTTTTTTTCTAAAACGCACAACTCCAAATCCCAATTTATATTCATTACCTCTATCCTATGTGTGATTCTTGTGACCACTTGAGGGAGCTTCAAGAATCATTCGACCCTAATGTGATCAGCATCAATGTTGAACTATTTCCACCCCAATTTGTGTTCAGTTTCCCTTGATCTGGTGAGGATCAAGTTCGACTTCCCACATCAGTTTCAAACAACAAATAATTCAGTTATTTCAATTTTCTATCTTTTTACTCTTCCTAGTCATGATTACAAGTTCACACATCTCCAAAGGATGGAATTCAGTCCATCAATCATCCTCACTCTACTTCCAAATACTTTACTTCTAGATTCAATGCCTAAGGGTTCATTTCATCAGCTATTGCTACTTCCATCAATTATCTCCATCATCTCAAATATTCTAACTAAGGAATACGATACCTACTGAATCTAGTCGTCCTCAATGTACTTCCAATGATTTACCTACGAATACACTACTCATGGGCTCCATTCATCTACTACCTCAATCATTTCGTACTATTTCCTTAAGGGATACAATACTTGTGGAGCTCCGTCCACTACTCATTCTCACTTGTCTCAAAATATCTTCTAGATTCTACATCGGTTTTATACCGACTCATGCATCATAATGCCATGTCTAAATTCAAATAGACATACACTATGGGATTATCATTTCCCCGGAGTTTCTCTACTCTTCTTTACTAATACTCTCATACTGGAGTTACGAGATGGTAATTCATCCTATGGTATTAATTACCACAATTACAATATGAATGAATACGTATGTTTATTTAACATAAGTACCAATCATCAATTCGATTCTCATTTGTGCTATGCACATTAGTTTATGTGTTTTATTCATGAAATTTACATTAAGCAGTTTTCGCTCTACCCCCCCCCCCCCCTTAAAAGGGATTACGCCCACGTAATCTACCATATGTTATTATTGAACATGGTTAACTCAATTCGGGCAGTCTGAAGCATTTTAGCTTCCCTATGGTTATTAGTCAATGTATTCTGGTCAAAGGGTATTAACCATACTAATGGCTTAGTCCTTGCACCAAGAATTCCTATAGGAGTTTATTTAACTCATAATTGATTCGGTTCTAACCTATTAGGCTTCAAGGCATTGATAGCCATTCTCTCATACTTACTAGGTGTATTAAATTCCTTAGCTAGGGCCCACTAGCTTCTGCTGCACGACCCTGATAACCTTAGTGCTTGATTTGCTCTTTGGTTATTCTAGATGTGCTACTCATCGCCTTTTTATCCCTCTATTGTGGGAATAAGGTTTATTAAACAAATGTGGTATTCTTTTACCGTGCTTGATTTAGATTCATAACCAGCTCTCTGGCAATCTATTATACATACTATTTGTACTCCCACGATTATTCACTAAGTTCCTCCGACTATTGTCGGGCGAGGTTAAGTCACCACTTAATTGTAGTGCTTCCTCAGTTGTCAATTGCTTCTAAATTATACCAGTTTCTCTGGTTCAGTACAAGTGTTCTTTACTTGTATGACCTTGCATCTTCTATGTGTCGGTCCTATTGACTTTCTTAAGTCTTCTTCCACTTCTTATTCCAATGGAATTCACATCTTGTGATTGTTAGTGTGTTTTACACTCTTCGTGCTTCTTTAGCCTTAGGCCGCACGGTTTATTTCTAAGCTTTTGCTTAACTACTTTATGCCATTCGTTGGTGAAATGAATAATTACTACGATGTACATTTACCATTCCTAGCTATCCCACTAGATCATTAGTTGCACAAGTGCAATACCAAAACACTCAGTCATACAGAGTGCAGAGGCGTAAACGCTTGGTAGTAATTCACTTATGTGATAGGAATGAATATTTCTGCCTGTCATCTAGTACTTACGACTCTGTGTCATTGTCTAATTACTTCACAGAGGTCGCTTGTTGCGCACCATATTCTTACTCATTACACAACATCGTTTTTACGGTCTCTGTTACTGTGGTAGCTTACCTTTACTCATTGCCATTGTCGTTGGCACCATTTCCTTATGGTGTGAATACACCGAGGGTTTCCTATGTTCGTGTTTATGACGGTTGTCGTAGCATACCACAATGTTATTATCCTCCCAATGTGGAGATGTTTTATTTCTTTAGGTTTCATGTGTAGGTTAGTTTACCTCACATTCCTTCATCACTTATGATACAATTTACCAAGTATCTTGGTTGACTAAGGATGAAGTGATTTTCTGGGTTAAAGCTCCCTTGAGCGTTGGTCATTCGTGGTGTGCATTGTGCATTGACATTGTTTGTTTTGACATTTACTGTCTCCCCAGTACTGAGCATTGGTTATAGGCTCTAGCTGTGCAGTTTTACTTTTGTTGTATGTACATCATCGGGACATCCCAAGAAACTTCAATGGTTTCTGGTCCCGTTCTCTAGTTGGAGAGTACTCTATCAGTGATAAGTGAAGGTTCTCGTTCAGAGGTTTGTTTTCACTCATAAGTCTCATGACAAGGTTTACTATTTTAGTATTTATACAATGGTTCACCACATGCTTGGTTGTATATGGGTATACTTACTCCTTTAAGTCGTATGGTTTGGAAATCTCTTTTCCTTGTTCAATCGCCTATTGGCAATATCTACATGCGGAAGCTTTGTTGTTATAGTAGATGGAAGCCTTTTCTAAGGGTTCACATCATCACCACATTGGTGGTCTTTGGGTAACGAGAGGTACCTTCTCTCAGATTTCCCGTAGTGTCAAAGTGTGGACTGGGCCAGTGCTGGCATTATCATGATTCTTATGCCTCTGTGTTACCATTGTTACAGAAGGCGTGAAGGGTAAATAGAAGTCTCGTCAACTGTATACTGGGCTGATGCTCCAGTGATAGTGACACTGAGGTAGCCATTACTTCAAGCCACTCTTGATGTTGAGCTCAAATTGGGTGGTTCAGTTGTCGATCTATTTGTCGTATAAAGCAATCTCTCTTGCAAGTCTTGTTAGCAAATGGTGTGGGTTTTGCAACCGTTTAGGTTTACATAACGTAGTTGGTTCATGGCTTTTTAAGCCAGATTGCTGCAAGCTATGCTC
Organism: Limonium bicolor; assembly: GCA_023374045.1. Taxonomy (NCBI): domain Eukaryota; kingdom Viridiplantae; phylum Streptophyta; class Magnoliopsida; order Caryophyllales; family Plumbaginaceae; genus Limonium; species Limonium bicolor. The sequence continues at coordinate 476,463,456 of CM041777.1, read as the reverse complement.
TTTGCAAGCTGCTTATACATGTTTCCGCTCCTTGCATACCCCATAGGTTGGAGGTATTGTTGAGTTCCATGGCAAGTCGTGGCATCACGCTTCCGTTCATAGGAGGCCCTTTAGGCAATCTGGTGCTAATCAGTGCCTTTGTGTAATCTAGGGTATTTCCCATTATGCGAAATCCCTTCGGTGTCCTAACCGAGTGTTCGTTCTAGCTCCCGTGCTCTTATCATGCCGCTTTGTTCGACTGTTGTTAACTTAGACACCCTTCAAGGATTGCTCCTGGGTGTTTTTGATTACGCCGTTACATCCGGCTAATGTTATGATGTGTTATGTCCACTATACCGCCTTGTGGTATGTATTTGAGCTATCCCCTTTTGGGTTATAACGTCTCCCGTTCTTGGGTAGACTGTTTATACTTTCTCCTAGTGCTTAAGACTAGGCTTAATATCCTCTTCGATGATGGATTATGCTCCTTGGTAGTTTTGTATTTGTCCTTGGGAACTCCATCCCGTTTGTTGAACATTGTGGTGTTCACGTTAGGCATTTGCCTTACTGTGTTTAGGCTGGGTATCCCTTCCAGCTGGTGTATTTGCTTAAAGCCTTTGAGACATATCCAATGTCTATACCTACTATTCTGAGCTCCTTGCGCTTCCTAGTTCTCATTCCTTATCTTCAGATGGATTCTCTGAGTTCCTTTATACTTATTACTTAGTTGAGTCCCTTCTCCTTGATCGTCTGAGGTGTCCAGCTGTTCTGCTTTGAATTCACTCATGGTCCGTAGAACGGAGTTGACTACTTCTCGTGTTTTGTGCACTACATGTATACATACGTGGGGTACCTTGTTGATATGTTACGACTTACCCGACTATCTGTCAGGCCCGCAAGCTCCTTCGGAGTGCGGTCGTCCCATATCCCATATTTGGGTACACTCATAGTGCTCGTCACACGCTAGGTGAAGTATACCATTGTCAACTCCTCTTGTATCATTCTATGATACTCACCGTAATCCTGTTGGTTTGGTTTTAAAATCCAAGGTTTAAAAGAAGGGTTGTGGTTTTGAAAGAAAAAGTTTTGGTTTTGAAATAACGGTTCAGTGTTAAAGAAGTTCTTCATGACGCGGCCATGTCTGAGGTCTTGACCAAGTCCAGCTTCTCGCTGACTGTATGTTCACTAGTACAAAACAGACCTACCGCAGCGGTTGTTTTGGGTTTATCGCAGCGGTTCTAGAACCGCTGTGACGAGGTGCGCTGTGATAGGGTATCGATTACCTCAGCGGTTATGAACCGCTGCAGTAGGTAACCTATGGCAGCGGTTTCTGGCTAACAACCGCTGCCATAGATGGGTTTCAGGACAAAAAAACATACCTATTGCAGCGGTTGTTGGCTAGGAACCGCTGCCATAGGTGGTCTTAGGATAAAAAAATACACCTATTGCAGCGGTTGTTAGCTAGGAACCGCTGCCATAGGTATTTTTTTTTTTAAAAAAAGCTTCATCTTCTTCCTCGCGCAGGCGTTCGTGAGTTCATGGTCGAGTTCTCTTCTCAGATTCAGCAAAACGTGTTCCTTGTTCGCCAGATCAAGTTGTAAAATTACCGTGAGTATATGGTGGCCGGAAGAGCACACAAACATGTTCCTTGTTCACCAAAACCTGTTGCAAAATTACCGTGAGAAGAGAATACAAAGGCGCAACCTTTGTTCCTTGTTCACCAATCAGAGTTGCAAAATTACAGAGAAAGAGGTGCAGATATGAGAAGAGAAAGAGGCACGCAACATATATGTTCTTGTTCGCCAGTTTCGGTTGCAACATTACCACTTGAGAATATATAATGGAGGGCAGAGCATCTGGTTTGCCAGTTAGGGTTGCAAAATTACCGAAGTAATAAAGATAAGTTCGAGAATATTACCATGAGGGAAGAGAAGGAGAATTAATGAGTGCAAGAAGAAGAGAGTGCAGAGCATGCGTACCTTGTTCGCCATTGACAGTGAGTGAAGAGAAGAAGAGAGCGCAGAGCCGTCCTTTTTCTCCGCGACCAGTTTAGGGTTGCAAAATCAGAGGAGAAACTTTTATATTAAAACAAAAAGTCTAATGCAGCGGTTCCTAGTAACAACAGCTGCAATAGGTTATAAAAAAACCGGGGAAAGTGAAATTTTTAAAAAGAATAACCGGGAAAATTAGTCTACTGCAGCGGTTGTTATAGGAACCGCTGCGATAGATTATTTTTTTTTGAAAAAATTGACCTACCTACTGTAGCGGTTCCTAGCTAACAACGCTGCGGTAGGTGATCTGAAAATTTTAAAACGTCCTATTGCAGCGGTTCCTCTTACAACCGCTGCAATAGGGGCCGCCGTGTGTAGGTCTGTTTGTACTAGTGGTTCTTAGTACAATGGTCGGGCCGTTAGGCCTTCCAAGGTTCCATTCTTCCAGTTTTAGGATGTGTGATCCCGTAGTCGCTCCATTGCAGTCATAGTACGTTTCTAAGTACTTGTGGTGTGTTAGGGTTCCTCTAGATGTTCCTGTTCTTACTGCACTTGTCGTGGCAAGTGCGTGGTACTGGTGGTTTTGGATAAACCTATACCGTTCACGGTATGGTTTCCACTCGTATTGGTAGTCTTGTCAACTCTTTCTCTGATCTATTGATTTATTTTTGGGATACTCGATCTTTTAAGTAACTTCTCAGTGATCTTGACATGACTGTCGTTGATCGGGTACTTCTCCAATTCTTGGAGATTCCTATTTATTGGGTTTTGTGTTTCCTTATTGCTCGTTCGCACATGTTACTATGGTTATTGAGCCTCGCTTGACTAGGCACTATTCTGTAGTTGCATCGGGTTATATCTCGTGAAGGTTCTTGGAGCTGTCTGAGCTATGTCAACCAGGAATTGTAACCCTTTAGCGTGTAGTTTTGGAGTTAACCGCTCCCGACTATGTCCTTAGTCAGTTAACATACCGTGATGGGTTATTTAGCTTACTGTCCCGTAGACTTGTGTCTCAGGTTTTGTTATTGTTCCTCTTTCCGCTCTGTTGCACGCTTAGTGCTTCCTTCCTACTGTTGGTTGACTAGCTAGATTTCGCGACTGCTGAGCATGTCGCCCCATGCTGTTGTATGTTGTAGTCTCCTTATGGTTAGAGTGCTCATTCTACCGCTATTGAGTGTGGGTATTTTGTTCAACGGGAGAACCATCTTCGGGACTTCCATCTTGGAATCTACTACATGTCAGATTCTTGTTTACTGTACGGTGATTTCCAACTGCCAGATCGGGTTTTCCGAGTATGAGTGGACTTCCTTCTCTTTGCGTTCTTTCCCAAGTTACACAATGGGGATGCGGTGGGCGGGGTATGATTGTAGGTATCCGGTACTCACCAGGAGTTCCTAACTAGTGTATCTCTATCGCTGTCACAGCCCTTAGCCCTAAGCTTCTAATTCCTACTCGCTATTCCTAAACTCGCTATTTCCAGTCATCAGAGCGATACTTCGCTCTGAGACCACTTTTTGTAACACCCCTACCGCTAATACCGTCATTACTGTCTAATCTCCTCATACTTCCATACTCACGCAGCGGATACGTACATACACAACGGTGGGTGAGACAATGCCGTTAGCCACCCACGTGACTAACAAGGCTTACTACTACATACAGCATCGGTCTGATGGACCGGAACATCCGAGTACTACACAATTACAATACATACTCCCATTACCAATCAAGTACTACAATGCACCATTCCATACAATACACCATAATTACAATACAACATACCGAGTTTACTAAGATCCAAATCCAAATGTGATACAATTCTTCCAAGTGTATACATACTCCTTAAGAGTCTAGTATCTACCAGTTTCTCACATCTACATACTTTCTAAATACATAATGGTGTACCCCTTGGTACACTTCTACATTCAAGGGCTACAAGCCCTATACAATTATCTACTATCTACAATTCCTTGCTAGCTATCTAAGTACAGCTGCTGGCCTCTTACTATGGCCATAACCGCTTCGGGTACCTGTACAATAAAAACATTGCCCCAAGGGGCTCAGCTTACGTTGCATATGACTTCCGCATACCCCGCGTACTAGCGAGGGTACGCCGACCACTTGGTCGAATACATGCAGTTCATTTTACTAACACATACATACATGCTTTCATTCATAATACTACAATACTACATAAGGAATACATACATACACTTCAATACATACAAGGCAGACAATACAAGTCAACCGTACTTGCTTACCTTTACAAAAATACGCTTACACAATACATACACAATGCTTGTTAGCTTCATTTACCAACCCGGGTTAAACGGGTGGTTATTACTCTTTTACTCAAGGTCAATGACTTACACTAGCCAAGACCATTACTCATACATACTTTACTTACTTACTACTCAAGTCAAGTCGTAGTGACCTCCGGGCAGGGACTACACCGTCCCACCACCGGGCTTTAGGTGGCTCACCAATCTAGGATGCTACCCATTTAAGGGGTTTGGTCCATGGAAAGGATTCAGGCCAGGAATCGGATCCAACCTCTTGTGTCTCCTCATCCTCACGCGTGGCCGAAACTATATTGGACTTCTACTCATTCCAATTTACTCATACTTAAGTTAGGAGTTAGGTAGTTAGGAATTAGTAGAAGTCATTCCATACACGCCAAGGAATAATACACTACACACATACACATCCATACCAAGGTATAATACATTACACAAGTACACTACAAGGTACATATACACTTCATTCCCATCCATTCATTTCAAGAATTATACAAACTAAGTGTTCAAGGCAATATATCGAGAACAATATAAAACAAGCACAAGTAAGTGCAATAAAGTCCGATTTGTGCATTTATCTTATTTAGGTGATCAAATAAGCACACAAATCGGGGTAACCAGGTTAGGATACAGAGCATGAAGAAATCATACCTTTCACCGTTGATTTTGGACTCACCGACTCCCTTCGGTGTTTAACTATTTGAATCTTATCACATTCATACAATTGGGTGGTTAATTATCCGTAATTAACCTTACTTATTATTTTTCTAAAGTTTCCCAGTTTATACTTACTAACTCTTTGTTACTCAAATACCTTTACTTATGTTACTTACTTAAAATTATTTTCTAAGCTTGTTTATAGCCTTAATGACCTTTAAACATCATTACTCATGTCTTAATTATCTTATACCATCATTACCCTACCTTAGATTAGCTTTAAAATGAATTCTGTGAAGAAAAAGAGGTGGTCCGGGTTACTGTCCGGGTTTACAAACCCGGACCAGTATGTTTGGTCCATCTCTGGATTGATTTAGGTGTGGTCCGGGTTTAGTTTCTGGTTTACGAACTCGGAACTTTCGTTTGCAATTCTCTCGGGTGTGAATTTGGGGTGGCCCGGGTTAGTGTCCTAGTTTGTAAACCCGGACCACTCCACTGCTACTACATTCTGTTACGTTTTAAGGCTGGTCCGGGTTTCTGTACCGGTTTACAGACCCGGACCAGTTGCAGTAATGCAAAATATGTATGTTTTTTATTATGTTTCAACTCCAAACTTCTACCAACCTCTTCCCCAATGTTCCTACATATATCCTAGGGTGTTTTGACCCTAATTACGCAATCAACACTAACCTAATCCATCTCTATACAAATCTGTTACATAACACATTCCACTGTCATTGTTACAGTTTTTCTTCTTCAACAAATGCTCCAGATTTTTCCTTTCTTCTTCCCATTAATCCTATGGCTCTTTCATTATCTCATTTGCATTATACTCAACCCAAGTCTTACCCAATACAATACTCACTTTACTAAATCCTACACACTAATTTTTCCTAGTTTCTACAAGGTATTACTACCCTTCTTGCTACAGATTTTACACTCCTATATTCTCATACTACAACTACCACCCCATGGTTACTAAAAATCCTTACTCAATCCAATACATACCTTGGTTCTCCCATTCACCAAGTCATCCATAAATGTACATTTTCTACTAAAATTTTACCATGGTTTACCTACAATTCTCACTTATCCACAAATATCCATTCTCACCAATATCATTCCTAAACTAGCCACACCCATACAAGGGTCCTACCAGCACTCAAGTCAATACCAATTCATCAATACTTCTTCAAACAACAATATCCATACTCATACACAAATTATTTGGCCCTAAGGCCTACAATCCCAATACTAGTTCACAAATACACAAACTTCCATAAACTACAATACTAGTACATATTTTGGGTTCTTTAATTAGTTTACCCATTCCCATTAGTATAATGCATTTAAAATTTAGCATTAAGAAAGGAGCTCTTACCTTTAGCTCTTAATTCTTCTTTTCTTTTCCATTTCTCCTTCTTCTCTCTTTCTTGCACAAAATCGGTCAAGTGGGCAATGGAGTTGCCAAACTCCATTCCCATCACCCAATGAACACAAAAATAAGAGTGATTAAAATACTAATCCTTAGATTAACACTAATTCGATGAAATGTTTAAAACACCAATTCTAGGGTTTACCTTTGGAGTCTTTCAAGAGGTGTTTTAGCCCTTGGTTAAAGAAGGTGATTCCACCACCATTGGAAGGTTGGAATGATGCCCAAAAGAGAGAGAAAAATAGAGCATTAGAAATGGGGAAAAATCGGTTACAAAGGAGAATGGAGGAAACTTGAGTTTTTCATGTAAATTTTTACCTCAATTGAGAGAGGAGACTCCAAGCTTTGATTTGGTACCATCTTCTCTTCAAATGGGCAAAACCCATGGAGATGAACTTCCTCATTTTGAGATTTTGAAAAGAGAGAATGGTAGAGAATGATGAGGGGATCACAAATATGTAATTATTTTTGTGATTGGAGCTTTAATAAAGCTTGGGCAAGATTGAGAAGGTGAGCTGCCATGGAAGGGGAGAAAATATCCAGAAAATGAAGAGGAGAGGAGGAAGGTGACAGTGGGGAAGAATGAAAGAAGAGAGAGAAGAGGGAAATGGGAGGAGAGAGGTGTTTTTTGCTTTTTTTGCTTTTTGTACCTTTTTCCTTCTTTTCTTTCTTTTTCTTTCTTTCTTTATTTACTTGTGTGTGTGTGTGTGTGTGTGTGAGGGGGCTGCTCTCTTAATAAAACCGACCCACATTCAGTACATAAGCTGGGAGCGTTTTTTGTTTTCTACAGAAAACGCTCGTTAATTTACCCGGTTTAGCACTATTCACTAACCGGGCGCGTTTTCCGAAATTTTCTCGTTTCTTTAATTTTATTGATTATTAAGCTTCCTTTAATGCTTAATTATAGTTATTTAATGAAATATCATTTTTACGGGTTTGTTTGACCAGTTAAAGTCACATTTTCGGGTTTTCTCGAAAAACGTGCGCTAAAGCTGTATTAGTGCTTTAATACATTATTTGGATCCGTTTCCTTCGGGAATCATTCCCGTACACTAATTAGGCATGAATAAGCCTAAGGAATCCATATAATACTCTAACCGAGGTCCCGTACCTCCTAGGGTTATTTAACGCTTATTTAGTGTTTTCCGCTTTTTAAGCGTTTCTTCATTTCTTTTGGATTTATTTTTCCTTACCAATATTGCTTAGGCGTTATTAGGCGTTTAAATACGTATTAGAATAATCTTAATCACTATATTTAAGTTCGGAGTATTTCTGTAATACTCCGTATTTTACGTTTCAGATTTCATGACATTTCGGTTTATATCATTGCTTATGTTATGTGTTACTTTGGATAGCTGATTGGACACCGGAGTCTTTAAGTTAAAAGGCGGGGGCAAGGAGGTCATTCCCCTCCTTTTATTTGGTAAGACTTATTAAGAGGGATAAGTCAATATTTTATTTCATTACAATTCACGATCATTTGCAAACCGCTCGTTCATTCTCTCGACAGTTGCTTGAGCGCTTCTTCTCCCTCTACTTCCTGCTCATCCATTGGTGTTGGTTCTGGAATCTGTGTGTTGCTGCAGCATTTGGTTCGATTCTTGATCTGTCGTCGTTGTCTTGTCTCTGCGGTAATTCAGGTTTGGTTTCTCTTTGGTTTCGGTGGGTTTCGCTTCTGTTTTGAGAAGGATAGTTTTCTGATTGTTGAACTGCCTGGTTGTGAATTCAGCGTTGATCTGGGCTTCCCCTCTACTGTTGTTCGTCTAGTTGCGTGTGGGCAGTGTCTGGACTGAATCTTCTCTGCGAATTGATGTAAGTGGGGGATGGAATCGGGGTAGTTTGCTCACCCTCGGGGACTGCTTTTAATATCTGTTTCGTATCTGATTTCGTGTGTTGGTGCGTTTTCTCCGCGTTTTGTGTTGTTAATTGATTGGTTAAACCCCCGAGGGTACTGATTTACCATTTTGTGGATTTGGGTGAGTTTGGTATTGATTTTGGTTGGATTTCTGCGCATTTGTTGGTTCTGATTTTCGCCTCTGTTACGCCGTCCGAACTTCAGTCCGAAGGATGAAGTTCGGACATGCTCCGGCGCGTTTTTATTCTTTTGAAACTTTGAGGCGTCCGAACTTTGGTCCGAACATCGAAGTTCGGACACCCCCATTTTGTGAAACTACCGAGCTTCGAAGCTCGAACGTCCCGTGTAACTTTTCCGAAGATTGTGTCTGAACTTCGGTCCGAACATCGAAGTTCGGACACTGTGTTTTTCTGCGGTATTTGCTTCTCGGCTTCTGTCCAAACTTGCAAGGTCGGACGCAAGTTCGGACAAGCCTCTGTTTTTGGCATAACTTCTTCGTTTTAGCTCCGTTTTGAGTTCCGTTTGCGGGGTTGGATTCCCCTATCTGTGTACAAGCTCCTTATGCTGTTTATATGCATTTTTATGCACTTGAGATCTGTTTTGTGAGCTTTTGGTTTTGGGACCTAGTTACTTTACTTCTGAGCCTTGGATAGTCGGGTCGGGCTGTCCTAGCATGCTGCGCAGGAATTCTTCTGTTTATACTCCTTAGGGTCTCCCTTAGGACGTTATTTGACCGACGGGTCTGTTAGCTGTCTCTACGGCTTCTGTTGTGGGATCTTCGGATCCATAGGACCTCATGTGAGTCCTTCTGTTGTGCTAGCTTGTTTCTAGTGTCCCACACTTCTGTTTCTGTTCTGAAAGTCCGACTGTGATTTGAAGTGAAGGTCTACTCTACTTCTGTTTTGTGTTTCCATTCTGTCTGTTTATATTGGCTCCGCCTTCTTCTCTGTTTATAAGTATTCTTCTGCTTCTGTTTTGAGTGGGCTTCCTTGAGGAAGTCTTCTGCTTGCTGGGCTGTTTAGCTCACCCCTTTACTTTGTTGCAGATTGAGCTCGTGGGATCTTCTCTTCTCGTCCCCTTCTGGAGCTTCGTTATTTTATGTGTCTTTAGACTTTGTTTGCTTGCGCTTTGGACGCTTTAGTACTTTGTGTAGCCTTCGGGCCTCTCTCTTTGTATTTGACTTATAAGCATTTGGATCTTGTAAACTCTTTTGGTATTTATACAAGTTGTTATTTGGTTTCGGGATTCGTTTTGCTTAGAGCCTTGCGACGTTAGGTAGTAGACTCGCGGCGTGTACGGCCCTAACTCCTAGGCCGGTTTTGGGGTCGTTACATTTAGTGGTATCAGAGCCAGGTTGCTCGTTCTTTGGTGTCTGTGGGGTTTTGTCTGCATGTGTGGGTGTCTGAAAGGTCTGCTGTTTGATGCTTGATGGTTTCTGATAAATTTTGATGTTGTATCTTCAGTATGCCTCCCCGACGTTCAGGACGTGGTGCAGCTTCAGGCGATGCTCCCCAGGGGGACATTGCAGAGATTGTGCAGCAGGTGGTGACCCAGGTGCTGCAGACCGTAGGGGCCACTGCTGGTCAGGCGGCAGGAGCCGGTAACGCGGGGGGCAGCAACGTGAAGGCGCTTCAGGAGTTCCTGAAGCTGAAGCCGCCTTCTTTTGATGCTAGTGGCGACCCACAGGAGGCGAGCCACTGGATCACTGCCATTGAGGACCTTCTGCGAGTCATGGGATGTGAGGAGGATCAGAAGTTGGCTTTGCCACCTTTATGTTTCAGTCAGAGGCGGAGAATGGTGGAAGTCGGTTGAAGGGAAGTACCCCCCACCCATGGACATGGGAGCAGTTCAGGGGCTGCTTCAATCAGCAGTTCTATCCCGATGTCTTCAGGGATCAGAAGATTGTAGAGTATGGGAGGCTTCGTCAGACGAAGGAGATGTCTGTGGACGACTATGTGAGGAAGTTTATTTCCCTTTCGTAGTTTGTGCCTGAGCCGGATGATAACCGGAAGGCTAGGAAGTTTGAGGCTGGGTTGAGGGGCGACATTCGAGCTGCTGTGGCACCTTTCCGCCACAAGACCTTCAGGGATGTAGCTGATGTGGCGTTGGTGGTGGAGTCTGAGCTGCAGGCTAGGCAGCGGTATGAGAAGAGGGACCAGAGGCCCGATAAGGGCAAGGAGCAGAAGAGGAAGGGTCGTGTGGAGGAGCCCGAGAGGCGTGAGCAGCCTTCTTCTCAGAAGAAGAAGTATAGAGGAGACCGGGGTTCTTCTTCATCAGCATCTCCTGCTGTGGAGAAGTGTGCTGAGTGTGACCGTTTCCATCCTGGGCGTGAGTGCTACAGGAAGTCCGGGGCGTGCTTCAAGTGTGGTTCGCTGGATCACCGCATTGCCCAGTGTCCACAGGCTAGAGGTGGAGGTGGCAGTGGCGGTTCTGAGGGCCGAGGTGCTGGTTCAGGGTCCGGGCAGAAGGCTGATCAGAAGAAGCCCCAGACCCAGGCACGTGTGTATGCGCTAGCTGGTGAGCGAGACCGTGACTCAGGCCGAGTAGTGTCAGGTATTCTTCAGATCTCTTCTCAGCCAGTTTTCTGCTTGTTTGATTCAGGAGCTACCCACTCCTTTGTGTCTGCTGATTTAGTGGGTAGTCTCGGGTTGTCTGCTGTGCCATGTGATGTTGATCTGTGTATTTCTAGCCCGCTGAGTGGCGTACCTGCATGTGTACTTGATTCTGTGTGTAAGTCGGTTCCGGTAGTGATTATGGGTAGGAACTTGTCTGCTGATTTGATTCCTATGAGTATGTCCTGCTTCGATGTGATTTTGGGCATGGACTGGCTAGCAGAGCACCATGCCCATATAGATTGTGCAGCTAGGAGAGTTGTGTTTGATAGACCGGGTGAGACCCGTTTTGCTTTTGTGGGGAACTCCATTCCTTGTGCTCCTATGTTGGTGTCTGCTATGCAGGCAGTCCGTTCCTTGAGGAAGGGCTGCCAGGGATTTCTCTGCTTTGTACCTGAGGTTAAGGAGGGATCCCGGTTGGAGGGTATACCCATTGTGTGTGAGTTTCCTGAGGTGTTCCAGGACGATGTGCCAGGACTACCACCTGATCGTGAGGTGGAGTTTTCTATTGAGTTAGCGCCAGGGACTCAGCCTATCTCTAAGGCTCCCTATCGCATGAGTCCGGCAGAGCTTAAGGAGCTGAAGGTGCAGCTGCAGGATCTTCTGGATAAGGGCTTCATTCGCCCTAGTGTGTCTCCATGGGGAGCACCTGTGTTGTTCGTGAAGAAGAAGGATGGCTCCTTCAGATTGTGCATTGACTATAGGGAATTAAATAAGGTTACCATCAAGAATCGGTATCCTCTTCCCCGCATTGATGATCTCTTCGACCAGTTAGCAGGGGCGACAGTCTTCTCGAAGATCGACTTGCGTTCTGGATATCATCAGCTGAAGATTAAGGCCGAGGATGTGCCTAAGTCTGCATTTAGGACCCGATATGGGCATTATGAGTTCTTGGTCATGCCTTTTGGTTTGACCAATGCCCCGTCGTTCTTCATGGATATGATGAACAGAGTCTTCAAACCTTTCTTGGATTCTTTTGTAGTTGTGTTTATTGACGACATCTTGGTGTACTCCAAGAGTGCTGAGGAGCATGAGGAGCATCTGAGGATGGTTCTACAGACGTTGAAGGAGAAGGAGTTGTATGCTAAATTGAAGAAGTGTGAGTTCTGGTTGGATAGAGTGGTGTTTCTTGGCCACGTGGTTTCGAAGGATGGTATTTCTGTGGACCCGGAGAAGATTAAGGCAGTTATGGAGTGGGCGAAGCCCACTAGTGTGTCTGAGGTGCGCAGTTTTCTGGGATTGGCTGGGTATTATAGGAAGTTCGTGGAGGGCTTTTCTAAGATCGTATCTCCCATGACTCGTCTTCTTAGGAAGGATGTCAAGTTTGATTGGAGTGAGGCGTGCCAGGAGAGCTTCCAGGAGTTGAAGAAGAGGTTGACTTCGGCTCCGATTTTGACGTTGCCTTCTGGGACAGAGGGCTTTGAGGTGTTCTGTGACGCTTCCCACAGAGGGTTGGGGTGTGTTCTGATGCAGCAGGGAAAGGTGGTAGCGTATGGGTCACGACAGTTGAAGCCGTATGAGAAGAATTATCCTACCCATGACTTGGAGCTAGCTGCTGTGGTCTTCGCCTTGAAGATCTGGCGGCACTATTTGTATGGGTGACGTGTAAGGTCTACACGGATCACAAGAGTCTCAAATATCTGTTCACGCAGAAGGAATTGAATTTGAGACAGCGGCGCTGGTTGGAGCTGTTACATGACTACGACCTGGAGATCCTCTACCATCCGGGTAGAGCGAATGTGGTGGCTGATGCCTTGAGCCGTAGGGGTGCTCCTGGTCTTGCTTGTTCGTTGTCAGGAGTTCAGAGGCTGCTATTGAGCTTCGGCGTATGGGGATTTGGGTTGTTCGGTCCGACCGTGCTGGGATGATTGCTTCTATTCAGGTCCAGTCTACTTTGATTGAGCGGATTAGAGAGGGTCAGAAGGCTGATGCTGAGTTGCGTAAGATCAGGGAGAAGTTGTCAGATGAGCAGGAGTCAGAGTTTTCTGTGTCCAGCGATGATTGTCTACGCTTCAGGGGCAGAGTTTGTGTGCCTAGTGGAGGCGACCTTAGGCGAGATTATGCAGGAGGCTCATGGAGCTCCTTATTCTGTGCACCCAGGAGGGGTGAAGATGTACCGAGACCTCAGAGAGTCCTTTTGGTGGGCGAATATGAAGAGGGAGATTTCTGATTTTGTGGCTCGCTGCCAAACCTGTCAGCAGGTGAAGGCGAGCAGCGACCTGCGGGCCTTCTACAGCCTCTTCCCGTTCCTGAGTGGAAATGGGAGAGCGTTGGCATGGATTTCATTGTGGGGTTGCCTAGGACATCTTCTGGGTACGATGCGTTGTGGGTGATTGTGGACCGGTTGACGAAGTCAGCTCATTTCTTGCCTGTGAGGAAGACCTTCAGCCTTGAGCGCTTGGCTCGGCTGTATGTAGATGAGATTGTGAGGCTGCATGGTGTGCCGGCGACGATCGTTTCGGACAGAGATCCGAGATTTGTATCTCGCTTCTGGCGTAGCCTGCATAAGGCTTTAGGTACGAATTTGGCTTTCAGTTCGGCTTATCATCCTCAGACCGATGGCAGACGGAGAGGACGAATCAGATTTTGGAGGACATGTTGAGGGCTTGTGTGCTCGACTTCGGGGGCAGCTGGGATCAGCATGTGACATTGATTGAGTTCGCCTACAATAATAGTTTTCAATCGAGCATTGGGATGGCTCCGTATGAGGCATTGTATGGTAGGCGCTGTAGATCTCCTATTTGTTGGGATGACCTGCGAGAGAGGGCGATAGTAGGTCCTGAGTTGGTGCAGGGAGCTGTGGACAAAGTCAAGACTATCAGGGAGCGTTTGTTGGTTGCCCAGAGCCGGCAGAAGAGTTATGCAGATCAGAGGCGCCGTCCGCTTGAGTTTCAGGTGGGAGACCACGTGTATCTGAAGATCTCTCCAGTTCGGGGTGTGGTTCGTTTGGGAAGCGAGGCAAGCTGAGTCCTCGATTCGTAGGGCCTTTTGAGGTGCTTGGGAAGGTTGGGCCGGTGGCTTACAGATTGGCATTGCCACTAGCTCTAGCAGGAGTGCATGACGTGTTCCATGTGTCGATGCTCAGGAAGTATCTGCACGATCCGTCACATGTGATTGATTATGGTCAGCTTCGACTCAGAGATGATTTCACTTATGAGGCAGTTCCGGTTCGTATTTTAGCACGGGATGTTCGTCGGCTTCGTAGCAAGACACTGCCTATGGTTAAGGTGCAGTGGTCTGATCAGTCCGAGCGAGGCGACGTGGGAACTCGAGGAGGAGTTGCGTGCTAAGTTCCCTTCCCTTTTCGAGCAGTGAGGTATGTTGAATTTCGAGGACGAAATTCCTTTTAAGGGGGGAGTGATGTAATACTCCGTATTTTACGTTTCAGATTTCATGACATTTCGGTTTATATCATTTCTTATGTTATGTGTTACTTTGGATAGCTGATGGGACACCGGAGTCTTTAAGTTAAAAGGCGGGGGCAAGGAGGTCATTCCCCTCCCTTTTATTTGGTAAGACTTATTAAGAGGGATAAGTCAATATTTTATTTCATTACAATTCACGATCATTTGCAAACCGCTCGTTCATTCTCTCGACAGTTCTTGAGCGCTTCTTCTCCCTCTACTTCCTGCTCATCCATTGGTGTTGGTTCTGGAATCTGTGTGTTGCTGCTGCATTTGGTTCGATTCTTGATCTGTCGTCGTTGTCTTGTCTCTGCGGTAATTCAGGTTTGGTTTCTCCTTTGGTTTCGGTGGGTTTCGCTTCTGTTTTGAGAAGGATAGTTTTCTGATTGTTGAACTGCCTGGTTGTGAATTCAGCGTTGATCTGGGCTTCCCCTCTACTGCTGTTCGTCTGGTTGCGTGTGGGCAGTGTCTGGACTGAATCTTCTCTGCGAATTGATGTAAGTGGGGGATGGAATCGGGGTAGTTTGCTCACCCTCGGGGACTGCTTTTAATATCTGTTTCGTATCTGATTTCGTGTGTTGCTTGTGCGTTTTCTCCGCGTTTTGTGTTGTTAATTGATTGGTTAAACCCCCGAGGGTACTGATTTACCATTCTGTGGATTTGGGTGAGTTTGGTATTGATTTTGGTTGGATTTCTGCGCGTTTGTTGGTTCTGATTTTCGCCTCTGTTACGCCGTCCGAACTTCAGTCCGAAGGATGAAGTTCGGACATGCTTGGCGCGTTTTTATTTTTGAAACTTTGAGGCGTCCGAACTTCGGTCCGAACATCGAAGTTCGGACACCCCCATTTTGTGAAACTACCGAGCTTCGAAGCTCGGACGTCCCGCGTAACTTTTCCGAAGATTGTGTCCGAACTTCGGTCCGAACATCGAAGTTCGGACACTGTGTTTTTCTGCGGTATTTGCTTCTCGGCTTCTGTCCGAACTTGCAAGGTCGGACGCAAGTTCGGACAAGCCTCTGTTTTTGGCATAACTTCTTCGTTTTAGCTCCGTTTTGAGTTCCGTTTGCGGGGTTGGATTCCCCTATCTGTGTACAAGCTTCTTATGCTTTATATGCATTTTTATGCACTTGAGATCTGTTTTGTGAGCTTTTGGTTTTGGGACCTAGTACTTTGCTTCTGAGCCTTGGATAGTCGGGTCGGGCTGTCCCGTAGCATGCTGCGCAGGAATTCCTTCTGTTTATACTCCTTAGGGTCTCCCTTAGGACGTTATTTGACCGACGGGTCTGTTAGCTGTCTCTACGGCTTCTGTTGTGGGATCTTCGGATCCATAGGACCTATGTGAGTCCTTCTGTTGTGCTAGCTTGTTTCTAGTGTCCCACTTCTGTTTCTGTTCTGAAAGTCCGACTGTGATTTGAAGTGAAGGTCTACTCTTTCTGTTTTGTGTTTCCATTCTGTCTGTTTATATTGGCTCCGCCTTCTCTCTGTTTATAAGTATTCTTCTGCTTCTGTTTTGAGTGGGCTTCCTTGAGGAAGTCTTCTGCTTGCTGGGCTGTTTAGCTCACCCCTTTACTTTGTTGCAGATTGAGCTCGTGGGATCTTCTCTTCTCGTCCCCTTCTGGAGCTTCGTTATTTTATGTGTCTTTAGACTTTGTTTGCTTGCGCTTTGGACGCTTTAGTACTTTGTGTAGCCTTCGGGCCTCTCTCTTTGTATTTGACTTATAAGCATTTGGATCTTGTAAACTCTTTTGGTATTTATACAAGTTGTTATTTGGTTTCGGGATTCGTTTTGCTTAGAGCCTTGCGACGTTAGGTAGTAGACTCGCGGCGTGTAGCGGCCCTAACTCCTAGGCCGGTTTTGGGGTCGTTACAATTTCAGTTATGGTTGTTTTTCCTTCTTGGATCCCAATCACTAGTAAGCTTAACCGAAGCTTACCTACCTCGATTATTGTTCAGGGCTAGGGGGATATGTGTATAGTGTGAACGGTTATATATTAAGACCGAAATATCTAAGTAAGTAAGTGTGTACGGTGTGTTCGGAACTATGTTATATCCGACACACCTTAAGTAAGTATACGTTCTCTAAGTAGAACAATAAATGATTGTGTAACGAGCTTAACATGGGAATAGAAAGATTCTCTAGGCTCCAAAGAGATATCTAACTCTCATCTTGGGGTACGAGCCCTCACGTGACTCTCCCCGAGTTATGTTGTATGTATGTTAATATGTGATGTGTGTTGTTATGTTGAGTATGTTGATCACGGGTATCAACCCCTACGTTATAATATGAAGAGTTAAGTATAACCCGATTAAACGGGTAAATGTCGTCTAGGGAGGAGTTAGCTCCATTAAGGTAGAAACCCTCAAGGGTTAAAGAGCACAATAAGGTGATCTAACAAGTGTTGATGTGATGATTAAATTGTTTGAATCTTGATGCTTGGATATGTGTTAAATACACGTGTGTTATGTGTTTATAGTTTTTCCATGCATGATTTAAATATAATCAACTGCATGCCTAGACGACAATTAGTTGTGCGTGGCCCGGTAGTATGCGGGCTGCACGATTACCATACCAGCAAAGGTGTTGAGCCCCTTGGGGGCCACCCTTTTTCCTTTTCAGGTACAAGGGAGATGGGGCCGTTCGAGAGTAGGACGGGGTAGCAGACTGCACATGGGTAGTTATGTAAATTATCTAAACATTGTAGGTGTAGTAAGACCGAAACTATTATCGGCATTAGTTGTAAATACTCTGTACAGGTGAAATGTAAATGTATATTGATTGTTGGAAATGGAACGAGATTGTAATGTGTGGTTGCTCGGGAATCTGGTCCATCAGACCGATACAATGTATAAGTATTAGTCTTGTTAGCCATGTGGGTGGTTAACGGCGTGTAACACCAATGAGTTAAGTAATATGATGAGTTATGTTTTCCGCTGCAAATGGTTGTTAAGTGTAATGTTTTAGTTGGGGTGTTACAAAAAGTGGTATCAGAGCGAAGTATCGCTCTGATGCCTGGAAGTACCGAGCTTAGGAAGTACCGAGTTAGGAATTTGATACTTTGGCTTAAAGGTTGAGTGATAGCGTGAGAGATATGCTATTTAGGAATTACCAGTGTCTAATGGAAACCTACAATATCCTTCCCGCCCTCCACAAACCCTGTTTTATAACTAAGGGAACAATGCCAGAGAGATGAAAGTCCTCTCTTACTCGGGAAAACCTGATCTGGCTGTTAATAAGTATCTCTGTAAGTACAGAGAACCTGTCATACGGTAGATTCTGAAAAGTGGGAATCCCGGAGACGGTTTCCATCTGAGCAATGTTAACCGCATTTAATAGCGAAGAATGAAGAATCCTACGCACAGGAGAATGGAATTTCCGGCAACGTGAGTCAACATGCCGAGCAGTCGAGAACAACCAGCTTGCAATGCACCAACCATGCAACAGGCAAGAAGTGAAGTAATGGAACCCGAGACGCGTGTCTATAGGACTACAACTGTTAAATAATCTCACCAACGGTATACCAACCGACTAAGGGACTACAAGGTAGTGCCCACACAAGAGACAAGTCCCGGTAACCACGACAATGTGTGGAAGCGAGCAACCAGGAATAAGGCAGAGTTAAGTAAATAAGGGCCTCTGATGAGGGAGAGTCGCCCGGATTAATGATTATGATGCTAAGACAATGAGAAGTTGCCCAGAAGATTTATTGTCAAGACTGTAAGATCAAAGTAAGATCCAACAAGGCCACTGAATACAGTGTAGGTAAAAACAATACCGCAACCAGTAAGTGCCAGCTGATAGCCAGTTAACACGGCGCACTTTCCATGGCAAGTGCTGCTATAACAGGGCTGTTCGGGAAAATTTTTAACAACTACGAAGTACTTAGTAAGTAACATGAAGTTAAAGGAGATCATTATAACCATGGAAGGGCTTAACAGCCTAACCTTTGTAATTGGGAATACACCAGTCAGCGAGAAGCTCGACCTGGTTAACGCAGGAAGATATTGTAATACCATGAGAACTTTTCTTTCAAACTCGAATTTATTTCAAACTCTTTTCAAGACCAAATTTTCTTTCAAACCCATATTTATTTCTAACCTTCTTTTAAACTAAACCAGAGAACCTACACCGGCCTCAGCGCCACATGGTAGGTAAGTTACACAACTTTCGAACAACCTTGAAAAGGTCCTAAAACCCGAGGATGTCAACGAGTCCGTATTAAATACAAACAGTGGATTGACTCCCTTGATTAAGTTCGGGAAGCACTAAGTGCATGTATCATAAGACGATATAAGAGGAGTTGACGATAGAATACTTCACATAGGCGTGTGATGGACACTACGAGTGTACAAAATGAGATGTGGGACGACCGCACTCCTATAGGAGCTTGCGGGCCTGACGGACTCATTCGGGTTAGTCGGGTAAGTAGTAATGTATCAGTAGGATACCCCACATATGTATACGAGTAGAGTCAGGGACACGGGAAGTATTCGACTCCATACTACGGTCAACAGTAAAAGTCAAACAGAGCAACAGATTACCATGAACGGTTACTCAGATAAGTTAACGAGACTAAAAGAATTAGTGAATTCGTTTCAAGGAAATGTTTAAGAGTCAGGAAACACGAAGTGCACTGACTATTATGTAAAGACATCGCATATGTCTTAAGGATCCTGAGAGATAAACATGATAGCTGAAATGAGTACGCAGCCAATACATAGTAGGGCAGATGCCTAATGTGGACACATTAATGTGCAATAAACGGGATGAAATTCCCGAAATGGTCACCTAGGCTATCAGGGGATATCGATCTCATGGGAGAGGATATTAAACCCAGCCAAGGACGTAAAGCGATGTAGTTAACTAAACGTACCCACAAGTATAAGCTGGATGTAATGGCATAAATTAATAACACCCAGGAGCTATCCATGAGGGGTGTTTGGATCAACAATTGTTGAACGAAATAACCTGACAGAAATGCAAGGGTTGTAACTAACACTCAGTTTAAACATAAGTCGTCAGGAGGTAGACTGACATTCTTAAGGGACATCCCATGAAAGGAAGCGTGATGCAACGACCTTGCCATGGAGCCCAATACAACCTCAAAACCATGTATTGTTGTACAGAGAAGTAAATATGTGTGAACAGCCTACAATGAGCAGAGCTCGAGGCAGTAAGGCTTATAAGCCACAACAAAATATGTTATGTAAATTTGATCGATTGCAGGAGTTTATGTTATACAGGTGAATAAAGCGGGGAACGAACCACTACCTTAAGTGTGGGGATACCTCTCAATATTGTGTGACCGCGGGAGCGGTAGTTATGTGAACCAGGTTCAAGAAATATGTTAAGGATTAACCATGTTGTTATTGTGGGAGAGTAGTTAGTTTAGTAGCATGTGTGTATAATGTGAAGCACTGAGTGAGCAACGCCCAGGGAGCATAAAGACTCGAAAAATAGTGTATTCAGTAGTCATCCAAATGAAATACGAACCATAATACGAATGATGAAAGTACATGTGCGGAAACTAATATGACAGTGGGTACCATGTAAGTTAGGGTTGTACAAGAAGTAAGAACATGGTGCGCAGTAAGCGACCGTTGTATGAGTATTGTTAGGCAATAATATGGCGAATAAGCAGAGTTGTGAGTTAAACTCAGTGGAGGTGCAAGGAAGTGATAGTAAATGGACTAGGCAGTAAGCCAGTAGCAAGTACTAGATGAAGAAGATCTCGTTGAAACGTGATGTGAATTCCTATCGTAGTTGCATAAAGAATGGAAGTATAATCCTAGTAAATTACATAAGTGAAGTAATAAACCTCGGGATAGGAATACCCAATTGCTAAATAATCAACCCGTACTGGATACGGAAGTTGTGCAAACGCACCAGTAAATACCAACCGTCATAGTAGTTGAACCTCACCGCAACAATGGCGGAAAGACACTTATAACACTTGTTATACCCAAATTTCAACCCCCCCCCCCCCGGAGTAGTCTCTAAGGCATACGTGTTACAAAGGGCAAAGTGGTCAAAATGCACCAATGCAGGATTTTCCAAGGACATTCTCGGGATTTTCTATTTTTCATATGACTTGTTCATTATATCCAAACACTTCCAAATATCATGGTCATTATGAAAGGTATTTCATGATTCTCTGATAATATTTATTCTGGAAATTTAGCTTTTAATTCATATAAGCTAATTTCTTTAATAATCAACACATGAAATAGCCTCAAAATAGAAATTAAAAGGTTTCCAAAATTAAAATAAAATTTTCACATGGTTACCATGACTACATACAGTCATAAACCTGTATTTTATTGGGAACCTTATCCCAAAATTTAAAAGAGAAATTCAATCATTTTTTGCAATTTTCTCTCTCCTCTGGAAAATACCGAAATAAAACAAAATGTCACGCAATTTTAACACAAGATAGAGGATGATTTTTAGAGACTAATGCCGTTGGAATTTCGTTATTTCGACTTTCCAATAATTAGTTATGAATTATGGGAGATTCCATTGTGCGATTTTTATCTAATAGGTTATTTATCGAAAAAACCTGATTCCAACTCTCAAAATTCCTAAAATTTGTTCTTTATCTTTGGTTAAAATTTCAGAATTTTTATCGTCCTGCAACATATTCTAAAAAATCAGATTCCCTTAGAGCACAAAATCAGCGTTTTAGATAAAGATCTTGCTCTATCAATTTGACCATGCTCTTTCTATAAAAGGACCTCCCAAAAACGAATTAGGGCAGAAGAAGACACCTCCAAAGTCAGAGAACACAGCCACAAACCTTCTTCCCACGTTTTTACACTTCCAAGCCTCAAATCAATACCGAAACACTGCAGAAATCACCCCAAAATCACCAAAAACTCATCCTTTCTTCTCCTATTGAACTTCCAAGCACCAAACATCACAAAAACAGAAGCAAACCGTCCTTAATCATACAAGGAAGAAGAAATCAGAAACTCGGGTCGAAGCTGAACCGGATCGGCTACCAACGACGCGTTCGAAGTTTCCCGACGTGAAGGAACAACCAATCCTGAAGCCAAAACAGGTTAGAATTCGAATTCTTTAACTCCACTGATCACAATACAACTTTGGTTGAAATCCTATTCGAACTGACTTTCTTTGCTTCTGAATTAAGGTTTGTTTGCGTTTCTGTCCACTAACTTGTTCAATAAGTTCGTCCTTAATTCGTAGTCAAATTGAAAACTTTTGATCACTAACATGTTTAGAATCTTTTAGGCTACGTACCCATAAATTTGAGCCAAAAAAACCGCCGGGAACAGCCTAACGCCGCCGTCCGAGGTCGGTCCGCACCCAGGACGCTATGTCCGGGGTCCCGGACGCTCTGTCCGAAAGCCGGACGCCCCAGGACGGTGGCGGGATATTTTTATTTTCAAAAGTAGGGTTTTATAAAACATGTCCGGGCCCACGGACGTCCTGTCCGTGGCCTCGGACTTTTCAAAATCTCGTTTCTGTTTAAATTTGACTTTTTTGTGTAATTAGGTTAACTGGGGTCCGTGGGTTCGGACATTAGGTCCGTGGCCACGGACGGAATAAAATTTTGACCTAATTCTGCCTCCGAAACCCTAGTTTAGGTAATTTTAATTTCCACTTTAATTTCTGTCAAAAAACGTTAAAAAAATAAAAAAAAACAGAAGCGCGCACCTAGGTTAAAAACAACTTTGTAGAAAGCCGTAATTGAACCAAGTAGAGGAAAAATGACCTAGGAAGGGCAATGAAAGTAATTGAACCCTAAATAAGTCGAATATCAAGCCCCCAAACCCGAACTCTCCTTTCCTAATTTGATCTAGGTTAAAATTAGGTGGCGACTTATAATAGGTTCCAGTGAGCTAGCTTAGGTTTTAATAATTATTGTTTTTATGACATAGTTATTAATCTTAGGTTATAAGTGGACCTAAAACCCGACTAGATCCCAATCAACTTAATCCACATAGGATAGGGTTTAAAATCGAGGCTCACAGACTGGCGACTTTGCTGGGGATAAACTCTTAATTTTAGCTTGTTTAATTTTAAGAAAGAGGGCTTAACTCGAAAATGTTTATTTATGGCTTTATCTTTGTTTGTTTACTTTCATGCGCACTTTAATTTTTGCACCCTTGCATCATATGAGAGCGAGGGTCCACACAAACCAGTTTCACCCCGGACCCATCTAGGGTCCCCTGTCAGGGACTCACACCTTTTAGGTGATGTGAATAAGCGGGGGAAAAGAGGAGGATGTCGTCTAACCACATCCCCTTAATACCTGGGCCTTAGCCCCAAGTGTTTTCCTGGCAGTGTCCTTACCTAGCCTATTGTTTGGTCAGTCAAAGACCCGACCGTAGACGCACACCTTTAGGTGATGTGACAAAAGTGGGGAAACCCAAAGAGAATAGCGTGCAAGCCCTATTCCTTTGTGGCGACCTGGGCCCAAGCCCCAAGCACCTCTCCGGATCGATCCATACCCAAATTGATTTAACCGTCAAGTGAGGACATGTTGAATTTGTGTGGGCCTGTTTGCTGTATGATCGGCCCATTACCTAGTCTAGAGATTGATAGGAACTTTTCCTACATCAACTCAGCCCAACCCGATATCGCGGCTTTATTGTTTGCGGCCCAAAGGCCCTGCTTGATTTGAATGTGTGAGTTATTTGTTCGGGCTTCGGCCCAAAAGTTTAGATTTAGGTGATTATCTTTCAGCCCAATTTTAATTATCAATTTAGTTCTAGGCCCATGAAAAGCAAATCCACCTAAAGCAGGTCATGAAGATCCATCAGGCCTTTCCATTTCAAGGTTCATTCTAGTCTAAGAAGACTTTTCACTTGGGCTTTGACCCAAGATCCTAGAAACAAGTATCATCTTTTAGGCCCAATCAGAATTACTTGGCCCAAATTCCAATTCACGTCAAGAACATGGTTTAGAAATCATTTTGACCCATGTGCTTTACCTCTAGCCCAAACACATTCTGGCCCAAGCGCCCATTTCTCAAAATATTCTGGCCCAAGAGCCACATTCTTCAAACATTCTAGGCGCCTCCCTTTCCAACTCATTTCGGGCCTCAGTGCTTACCCACAATCTTCAAAACATTCCAGCTCATGTGCTTTTCTTGCAGCCCAAACAAGTTTTAACCTACATCTTCTTCACGGTCCAGAATTTTAGCTCAATCCACTTCTGTTTTCCAACAGATAAGCCCGAGTCCCAAGTATGGCAGAGGGAGGAAACCCAGTCAGCATGGAGGCCCAGTTTGTAGCCTTAGAGCAGAGGTACAGAGCCGCCTTTGATGCCATGGAGGCTAAGTATGTCACCATCATCGAAGAGCTGAAAAGCAAAATCAATTCCCTTGAGGTTGGTCATCAGGAAAACATTTCAGGAAAGATTGCTGACTCTGGGAACGAGCATGACCACATGAAGTTAACTCCATTGGGGCCCACGGTGCGCAAGGATTCGTAGGGGAAGCCGCCCCAGATCACCAGCTAACTGCAGAACTCAAGAAGGCTCTGAAAAGGATCGAGCGCATGGAAAAGGCTAGCAAGCCGGCTGGTTTTGATTACTCCTCTATGGCATCGTACCCCGAGGTTGATCTCCCCTCAAAGTTGAAGTTGCCCACACTTGCTCTATACAAGGGTTCCTCAGACCCGCAGGTCCATCTGGCGATGTTCGATAGGGAGATGTCCATCCTCAGGTTGAATGACATGCAAAAGGCCAAGGTCTTTGCCCGTTACCTCGATGAAAACACCTCAACGTTGGTATTTGACTCAGAGGATGAACACTAAAACCTATGAGGAGGTTTGTGAGGCTTCTTGCACCATTTCGAGTATGCTAAGAATCTCGAAGTCACCAGGTCCGACCTTGCCAGCACTCGGCAGAGAGACAGTGAATCAATGTCCGACTTCATCAAACGGTGGAGGATGAAGGCCGCTGCTATGCCTACAAAAATGGATGAGCAAGAACAGATTCGAATGATTGTGGACAATATGCAGGGACAATACAACAACGAGTTGAGTTGCACATACTTCCCTAATTTCGACATGCTGATGGGACAGGTAAGAATCATGGAAGAAAAGATTCACAAAGGCGAGCTGAAGCTGGAACAACCCAAAGCCCAGGGTGTGAGTATCGAGACCTTTAAGTCAGGACCGGCCAAAGCAGCTCAAGTTTCATACCAGGTGAGCACCATACAAAAACCCAGTGCTGTAAAGCAGAACATCAAGGCCTCACCCCGATCCAAGAGGTTCTCTACACGAGACAGTTTACCGACATTGGCCGGCCTCTCAGTCAAGCACTCGTGAAGCTACAAGAGCTAGACCTACTACAGCCTCTCACACCTAGCCCTGGGATCACCCAAGCCGGGGAACATCTCCATCAGTTCTGCCAGTTTCATCAACTACCAGGGCACAGTACTGACGACTGCAGAGCATTGAAGCATAAGATTGAGGACCTTTTCGAGCAAGGACTCCAGTTTGTCGAGTAGGCTAGTGTCTAGTTGCATTTTGCTTTCTTAATTTTTCTTTTATTTTGTAAGGGGTTTATGATATTTCCATTTTAATGAGGCTTAGATGTTCGAATTTCAGTCTCTTGTCTTTTCGATTTACAATCTCAAGAAATGAAAAAAATGTTTGTTCATTTTGCACCTTCAACCAAATCATCTTTCAAAACTAATGTTCATCTTCTGGCAATTGAATAAAATGATTTGTCTTTTGTTTCCAAAAGGATGAACATGTCCAACCAAATGCCACAGCTCACCCCTAAGCATCCAAACAAACCACATACAAATTGTTGTCATAAACCCTGGACTAATACTGGGGGCAATCTGAGTTTAAAGACCAACCACGATTATTTCTTTTGTTTAATTGTGTGAACAAGTCTCAGAGTGAGAATTCATGAGAGTGACTTGAGCGGGAAAAACTATGAGTGAACGAGCGTGTCATTTTTACACGACTCCGGTGAGACCACATTCAAAGGTGAGGTAAACGGTATAACTCTGACCGAAGGAGATAATTTGTAAATTTACGTTTGGACCTGTGGAAAGTAATAAAGAACGGATATACAACTATCAGGAATGACGAAGCACCTAGGTACAGCACCACATAGCCAAAAGCTTGTAAACCCTGTCATTAAACCCTAGCCACCCCCGTTGAGCCTTTCATATATCCCTTTTCGATATTATGAACTCCACAAAATAACCCAGCCAATGATGAATGTCCGACCCGGTGACCAAAGGAGGCGAGGAGCCCAACTCTCAGATAACATTCTCATCAGTCCAAAGAAGCAATGCCGCTATCAGCATGACAAAGCGATCCGCAAATGGTCCCAGAGTGACACAGGATCAAAAGAGCTCACATCAAAACAGCTCTTGAAGCCCAAAACCGGGAAACACAAGAACCCCGAAGGCAAAGCCAAGAAAGGATAAAACAAAAGGCAAACCCGAAGTGCCTCGAAGAAATCCAAATGACGAAAAGAGAAATGGTGTAAAGGACAACTTCAAGAGTCCAGGTCCAGAAGCTCGAAAACAACGTCAACATGAAGCAGCCAGACGACTTCAAGACAAGGAAGATGAATCCGAGAGAAGACGCAAGTTGCAGCTTTGGTCACCCATTTAAGCTCCACATACCTCAAATATCCCTCCATGATCCCGTCGTCTTTCATCACACCCTATGGCCACGTTATAAGCCTCAAAGACTTCCGACTTGGTAGTTGTGTATCCAATCACGTGAAAGTAACAGATCGAATGCGTAAATTCATCAAATATCAAATTCAATGGTCTAGAAGTTGTGACCGTAAGTGAGAAACGAGTGTAAACACCAAACACGTCGAGTGTAGGTTAGGAAGCACCAAATCAGAACATAAGCCTTGACCCTGTGAGGACGAGACTTGTTCCCACGTTTGATCAAAGAAAAGAAAATACTGGGGGCAATCGATCGGAATGATCGATTGCAATGAACTCTAGCTCAGATTGTCTTAAGGGAAAAATACTGGGGGCAATTGTTGGTTCCAACAATTGCTATGACAACACCAATTGGAACCAAAGCTCAAACATCACCACCATCATCCCACCACAGGCACACATAAGCCCTTACCACCACATCAAGCACCTCAGGCCCACACAAGCCCTTACCTTCACTTAATACACCACACAGGCACACATAAGCCCTTACCACCACATCAAGCACCTCAGGCCCACACAAGCCCTTACCTGCACATCAAACACCACAGGCCCACATAAGCTTACCTTCACATCATACGCCATACCCCACCGGCGGCATGTTCATCTCGTAGGAGATAAATTACAAGTCCGAAGTCTATAGTTAGGAAATGATAATTCACTTTCTTTTCACTAAACAGAATCTTCTTCAAACACTGCCACGTTTGGCACCTCTTTTAACAATTTCTTGTCTTGAACAACTTTCCTCTAACCACTTCGGTTTCATAAACCTCATCATGGCCACATTTGGCACACTTTCTAGCAATATCTTGCTTTGGACAATTTTGATCCTTAACATTGTGATGTTTGGCACATTTTCCAACGATTTCTTGTTTTGGACAAGTTTCCTACATACACTTTGATTGTATTTTGACATGCACATAATCTTTGCCACGTTTGGCACTTTCATAATCAACTTTCATCATGATCATTTGCATAAAGTTTACCTTGCATCCGTCCGTACGAAACTCCTCATCATAGACCAGAGATACAGATTCTCACCCGAAGATACAGATTCTTCAGAGATACAGATTCTCACCCCGAAGATACAGATTCTTCAGAGATACAAATTCTGCCCCGAAGATACAGATTCTTCAGAGATACAGATTCTCGCCCCGAAGATACAGATTCTTCAGAGATACAGATTCTCAGCCGAAGATACAGATTCTTCAGAGATGCAGATTCTCACCCAATCAGAGATACAGATTCTCGCCCCCAAGATACAGATTCTTCAGAGATACGGATTCTCACCCAAAGATACAGATTCTTCAAAGATACAGATTCTCAGCCGAAGATACAGATTCTTCAGAGATACAGATTCTCACCCGATCAGAGATACAGATTCTCAGCCGAAGATACAGATTCTTCAAAGATACAGATTCTTAGCCGAAGATACAAATTCTTCAGAGATACAGATTCTCATCCATAGATGCAGATTCTTCAGAGATACAGATTCTCACCCGTAGATTCAGATACAGATTCTCACCACGAAGATGCAGATTCTTTACAGATACAAATTCTCACCTGAGTAGAAGAACTCACCCTCAAGCTCGTCATAAGTCTTACCCACTTCCTTAGCACCTGCCACGTTTGGCACTCTCAGTCCTTAACCTTTTTCACACACTTCGGAATAGGTTCCGGTCCCTAGATGCACCTAGGTCATACAATTTATCATCACATTAAGCACATTTCACTCATTATAGGTAGTCAGCGCCTTAGAATAGCTTGACATCATTTTCATCGTTTAGGTAGTCAACGCCTTAGAATCGCTTGACATTACTTCATCTTATAGGTAGTCAACGCCTTAGAATCGCTTGACATCTTCTCATTCTCACTCATAGGTAGTCAGCGCCTTAGAATAGCTCGACGCAATCTGCATATAGGGCCTTTTAAGATCCAAAATTTTGGGGTATCACTCAGGCATCAACTAGTCTTTTCATCTTCATTACAAAGCCTAGTTGACGGGGGGCAATCTGTTATACCCAAAATTTCAACCCCCCCCCCCCCCGGAGTAGTCTCTAAGGCATACGTGTTACAAAGGGCAAAGTGGTCAAAATGCACCAATGCAGGATTTTCCAAGGACATTCTCGGGATTTTCTATTTTTCATATGACTTGTTCATTATATCCAAACACTTCCAAATATCATGGTCATTATGAAAGGTATTTCATGATTCTCTGATAATATTTATTCTGGAAATTTAGCTTTTAATTCATATTATAAGCTAATTTCTTTAATAATCAACACATGAAATAGCCTCAAAATAGAAATTAAAAGGTTTCCAAAATTAAAATAAAATTTCACATGGTTACCATGACTACATACAGTCATAAACCTGAAATTATTTTATTGGGAACCTTATCCCAAAATTTAAAAGAGAAATTCAATCATTTTTGCAATTTTCTCTCTCCTCTGGAAAATACCGAAATAAAAACAAAATGTCACGCAATTTAACACAAGATAGAGGATGCTTTTTAGAGACTAATGCCGTTGGAATTTCGTTATTTCGACTTTCCAATAATTAGTTATGAATTATGGGAGATTCCATATTGTGCGATTTCCCTAATAGCCCTAGTTGGAATTTCTTTTAATCATGATTTCAAAATTATGGTATGAAATTATGGGAGGATTCATAATTGTGCGATCGTCCATTAATAAGTATTAAGGGTTGTCTTATCATGACGCCTGAGGTGGAATTTAATTGGAAAAGGTTAAGTGATTGGTTTAAAGGATAAGGGCCAGGTGGCCAACTAACAAGTACAGTTTAATACGCGTATCTTATTGGTTATTGTTAAGGATTACTGATGTGTGATTATTGGTTATTGTTATGGATTATTGATGTGTGGTTATTGGTGTTGTGTACTATTGTACATTGATGTTTACAGGTGGATTGTTATGTGAGTGTTTAATGTTTACAGTTATTGTTGTTATTATTGTAAACCGGTATTTCATGTAAAGAATCTAATATCAAGATGGCTAAAACGACTTAAGGAATCTAGATGATTTAAGACTACATTTAGCATACCAGCATTTCGATTGCTGAGCCCTTCAATGTACCAAACATTCCAGGTTATTGAAGAAGACTCTAGCCGGAGTGCGGGACACGGGGGTAGCAGTTGTGTTTTCAACAACACCTTGGGTTTTATTTTGTATTGTATTAAGGAGGTTGTTGTATTCAGTTAGTTGCTCATTTTGGATTTGGTTTGTAATAATTAGAGTGCTCAGTATCTGTTCATCACATCGTAAGGAGTTGTATTGTTGGAAAGAGTAAGGATGCCTTGTTACTCACAAGGGTGAGTAACGGCATGTAACACCAAGGTAGATAGTTTTATTTTCCACTGCGAATTGTTATTTATTATGCTACGACATGCGACGTTATTATAGGTTTAGAATTAGGGGTGTTACACTGATGGCCGAAGCCATTGCACCAACAACAGTGCCCTCTGACCATCGATCGTATCCGGCTCGTTGGACTTTCCATAGCGAGAGAACCCTATCCGGTCGTTCCCTCTCTTCGGTGATCACCCATACGCAACCATGTAGTCCGTGACTACCCTGGATTTTTCCTCATCTTAATTGTTTACTTAATTCCACCATATAATTCGGTCAGTGACCTTTACCAAAGATCTATGCTTAGGTTATGTAGAGTGTATTCTCTACGTAAGGACCTTTAATGTAACACCCCAACTAAAACATTACACTTA
Organism: Limonium bicolor; assembly: GCA_023374045.1. Classification (NCBI taxonomy): domain Eukaryota; kingdom Viridiplantae; phylum Streptophyta; class Magnoliopsida; order Caryophyllales; family Plumbaginaceae; genus Limonium; species Limonium bicolor. Next base: position 476,433,816 of record CM041777.1, on the reverse strand, counting down.
ACAACCATTTACAGCAAAAAACATAACTAATCATATTACTTAACTCATTGGTGTTACACGCCGTTAACCACCCACGTGGCTAACAAGGCTAATACTTATACATTGTATTGGTCTGATGGACCAGATTCCCGAGCAACCACACATTACAATCTCGTTCCATTTCAAACAATCAATATACATTTACATTCCAACTGTACCGAGTATTTACAACTAATGCCGATAACAGTTTCGGTCTTACTACACCTACAATGTTTAGGTAATTACATAACTACCCATGTGCTGTCTGCTACCCCGTCCTACTCTCGAACGGCTCCATCTCCCTTGTACCTGAAAAGGAAAAAGGGTGGCCCTCAAGGGGCTCAGCACCTTTGTTGGTATGGTAATCGTGCAGCCCGCATACTACCGGGCCACGCACAACTAATTGTCGTCTAGGCATGCAGTTGATTATATTTAAATCATGCATGGAAAAACTATAAACACATAACACATGTGTATTTAACACACATCCAAGCATCAGGATTCAAACAATTTAATCATCACATCAACACTTGTTAGATCACCTTATTGTGCTCTTTAACCCTTGAGGTTTCTACTACTTAATGGAGCTAACTCCTCCCTAGACGACATTTACCCGTTTAATCGGTTTATACTTAACTCTTCATATTATAACGTAGGGGTTGATACCCGTGATCAACATACTCAACATAACAACACACATCACATATTAACATACATACAACATAACTCGGGGAGAGTCACGTGAGGGCTCGTACCCCAAGATGAGAGTTAGATATCTCTTTGGAGCCTAGAGAATCTTTCTATTCCCATGTTAAGCTCGTTACACAATCATTTATTGTTCTATTTAGAGAACGTATACTTACTTAAGGTGTATCGGATATAACATAGTTCCGAACATTCCGTACACACTTACTTACTTAGATATTTCGGTCTTAATATAGAACCATTCACACTACACACATATCCCTCTATCCCCGAACAATAATCGAGGTAGGTAAGCTTTGGTTAAGCTTACCAGTGATTGGAATCCAAGAAGGAAAAACAACCGTAACATAACAGAGAGGAAGGTAAATCAAATATGGATACCAACTCCCAAACAACGCGCGACCGGATTCCTCACCCCCCATTAATATATCTATATATATATATATATATATATATATATATATATATATATATATATATATACTAGTTAAGAGTTCCATTATGGAACCTATCACATCCATACACCATATGGTGTTACAACTTGTTAAACACACAGGGAGGTAACACACTTACTCACAATAACATACACAACTAACGCACGAATAGCCGTGGTTAGAACGTTCCCATGGGTTGGGTCGTTAAATCCGAATACCGATCTCTTATGTGATCCTAAAGTCGGTTAGCTACGGTTTAACACATATTTGAGGTTAAACGGTATCGGAACTAAATACGCCACATAAATGAATTACTGTAAACTCATTTCATGCTTATTCTTGCAAGGTGGCAACACACAGAAAAACAGGTTTGCACACAAGCCGGTGTAATCCGGTAGAACACAGGTTGCAAGAAAACCATACCTGTCACCAAGGTCCACTCTATTGTGTCCTCTTATGTTCCTCGAATAATTCTCGAACAACTAGTAACATTACAGTTGTTTCCATTAACATCGGGATAATACGATTATTTAACGACTAGTGTGCCATAGTTAATCCCGTTAACTAGTTAAATAACTTCACATTTTTAACTTGTTTTACTTTCACATTTTACTACAACTTTTCACCCACTTAATTGTCATTATAACTCACCTAACATGTCTTAAACAACCTTATAACATCATTACCTACCAATCCCCATCATTACATGTCATTTTATAACCTTAACATTTAAATCATCTTACTTAACTTAATCTCTTAAGTCCTTATATAATTATTTTTCTAATCATCAATACCCTCTTAATTGCATACCACTAATACCACTTAACATTCTTAAATTTAATTTTTTTAAGGTCTGACCGACCTTGCAAGGTAGGTCGAAGTCAGAAAGTTTCCTGGATGGTATTCTGGGCCCGACCTACCTTGCCAAGGTCGGTCCTAAGGTAGGTCGAAACCATAAACTTGTTTTTAAGTGCTTATTTCACTCCAAATTCACCCCAATCTTTTCCTAAGCATTCCACATGTTTTAAAATCTTTTTGGCACACTAAAACCCTCTCTAATCATCCCACAAACTCCTTTAACATTTACTCAAACTTTTACTAAATCCTTAACACTTAGAACATTTTTCCTTACACTTGTAACTTGTAATTTTGCCTAAGACCTCCACTAACCAAAGTGTTCTTCCACAACAAGATGACCACTCCTAAAACATCATTTTGCATCACACTCATCCCCTTTACACACACTCCTCAAGTCTTTCCCATAACTTCATAATTAAGCCTTTACAAGGCATTACACTTCCATTGTTCACCAAACTTTGCACAAGATTAAACCTAATTCTTTCCATGACTTTGGTATACCACAAATCACTCCTTTAGACTCTAAATGTCCATAAACAATGCCTAAGTCATTCTAATACTTATGAACACTTAAATTCATTTGTGTTCACCAATTTAACACTTAACAATTCCTAGTACAACCTAGGTCACAAAACTTCACCAAAACACTTAAAACTCTTGTTTTCCCAACTAAATTTTACATAGCTTCCCTAACACTTTCTTATCTCCAAACACTTAGGTTTTCACATTTAGACAACCAAGAACACTCAATCCCTTAATACACATCCTTACAACACACACACATGGTTTTTCTTCCTTTAACCATCAAAGACATTCATCTTCACAAGAAGTGTTCTTTACATACAACTAAACCTTTAAACTACACTACATCACAATATAGTGCATAAAATTAAATTGCTTGGCACTTAGGCCCTTAAATGACATGGCTCATAGGCCCTTAAATTGCATTAATCTTAAACACTGAATTTCCCACATAATATTTGCCTTTAACCTGCAAATACACACAACATCACATATGCCTTTAATAACCTCCTTGTGGATAGTTTTCTATCTCATTTACCTTTGGATCTTTAGGTTGTTTTATAAGGCAATTTAAGATCATTTCCCTGAAGCACAAAGACTACATCAAGAGAGGTCATTTACCTCTTCTCTTCAAGTTTTTCTCACTTGTTTACTCTTGTTCTTTCTTGATTGAAAAATCGGCAAGGAACTTGATCACTTGTAAATCTTCTAATCAACACACATATAAGGGTAATGAGCATCAAGTTTTATACTTTAACTCATGATTAAACCCTAGATTACATAAGTGTTTTAAAACACTAAATGGGATGTTTACCTTGGAATTTGAAAGGGAGCTTGATTAAGAAACAAGGTAGGAATCCTCCTAGTCCTTTGAAGATTGAATCAAGCTACTAAAATGAGCAAGACAAGGCATCACTAATGGTGATTTTCGGCCATGTATGAAAATGAGAGGAAATGTGAATTTTCTTTGACTTTTCTTACCTTGAAGCAAAGGAAAACAACAAGGTGTGAAGAGATGAGTTTTTCCTCCTTCAATAGAGATTCTCCATGGCACCAAAATTGAGTTCTTGAAGATTTGAAAAGATAGAAGTGTAGAGCTTGGTCTAACTAAGACAACGGTAGTCTCAGAATTAAATTCGGAGCATGGAGTTAGGAGTTTCAAGCAAAAGAAGATCAAGATTGGAGAGGTGCTGTAGCAAACGTTTTTGCTTGGGAGGATGAAAGTAGGTGACGGTGGGGGCAAGGAAAGATGAAGGAATGAGGAGAGAGGTAGTCTTTTGAAGATATTTAGACTTATAAAGGTAATCCCCTTTTTCTTACTTTTTCCTTCCTTCCTTTAATTAGCTAGCAAATGGTGGTGACTCACCATAATTAAAACCATCCCCCACACCATACATAGGATATTTAAGGGATAGTTTGACCATTTAATTAGCTTATGTTGACTTAATGCTAAAGTAGCACTATTTGAGCACTATTCACAAATTACACATATTTGTGAAAATTTTGATTTCCCATTGATTTAGACTTCCTAATGTTATACTAAGTATTAAAAATATTGATTAAAGAGTAATGATGGGCATTTAGCCACTCAAAACCCATTTCCAAGACAATTTTTCAAAAATGTGCTTTAAGACTCCTTAAAGCGCATTTTATGTTTTAACTTGTTTTCAAGCTTGTTTTCTTTAGTAATTGATTTAACATGTTCATTATCATGTTAATAAGGTCTAGGAATGACCTTTGGGTCTTATACAAGGTTACACCAAGTCTAGAGCAAGTATTTGCTTAAATTGACTTTATGGTGTTTTCTTGTGTTTTGTTTGGTTTAAATTGCCTACCAATGTTTCTTAAGGACTTAATTAACCTTATAAAACCATATTTCATGTTAATAAAGTCTTGGTAGGCTCTTTGGGTCCTAACCAAGTTCATTCCAAGTTTAGAGCATGTTTTTGCTCAAACTATCTTAATGGTACTTTATTATGTTTACCGTGGTTTAGATTTCTTACTAACATTTCTTAAGGCACTATTTAGCCTTAAAATACCTTAGTTTAATATTTAAACAACATATCAAGGTTTGGGGTATTTCAATCTACCCCCTTTAAAAGAACTTCGTCCGTCGAAGTTCACAGTTTCCCTCGTATCCTTTTAATTAGAACACTGGGATTACTTGCAAGATACAACTCCCATACCAAAACACACTTTTACATAACAATCTTGGACTTAACGGTCCGGGTAACATATCCTCATCCATACATAACATACTTACATAATAACCTCGGACTCAACGGTCCGGGTAACATAATAACATTCAGACACAACCACAATTGGACTAAAGATCAAATAACATTTATTACACCTACCACACAACATGTCTTAGCATGTATAACAACCGAAAATACCTTTTTCCATCTCTTCATGAACTACCATGTCGAGTACATATACACTGTGATCCCGCAGAACCCGGTCACGATGGACTCCTTCTGGTCCTCGTTCCTTTGGGAGATCAAAACAATCACTTAATTTTTATTATATATTCTCATGTCACCGGTACGAAGACAAAGGCTCATACTTCCTCAGCTCGTGAGCAAGTAATACAAAAATATTCTTTACGAGGTTAAGTATAAGAGAATCCTTTATTTAAAAGTATCAATCAAAAGTTTTGGAAATACCAATTGAAAATCCTTTTTGAAAACGCAATACAACTCCAAGTCCAATTTATGCTCTTTGCATCTTTTCTTAGCGTGGTTATTTGTGACCACTTATAAGGAGCTTCGAGAATCATCCAACCCTGATGTGATCAACATCAGTGTTGAACTATCATTCCACCCCAATTTGTGTTCGGCTTCCCTTGATCACATGCAAATCAAGTTCCACCTCCCACTTCATTTTCAAGCATCAAATAATACACTCATTTCCAATTTTCTATCTTTTTAGTCATTTTAGTCATAATCATTACATCTCCAAGGGATAGAACTCCGTCCATCAATTATCTCTAATTCACCTTTAATCAAGTTACCTAGGGAATTTAATTCTCACTAGGTTCTATGTCGGTTTCATACCCCTTCATAAATCACAATACTGTATATATATATCAAAATATGATACCCAATACTACATTTAGTATTGTATGAACATATACTGTCGGGGTTTTAGCTCCCCGAGTTTCTTTACTCCCTTATACTTGTACTCTTACACAACAGTTAACAAAATGGGTACACTTATCACAATGGTATTCACAACATTCGTGCGTAATTACCACAATTAAACCACGAATGAATGCGTATGTTTATGTAACACACACACCACCATCATCAAAACAAATTATTTTGTGCTATGCACAACATAGTTCACGTACACTTGTACGTCAAAACACACTAAGCGGTTTTTGCGCTCTACCCCCCTTAAAAGGGATTAAGCCCACGTAATCAATCACTGAACATTGATTTAAAATGTTCTGCCGCCGTGAAGTATTTTAACTTCCACGCGGTCTATTATACAATGCGTTCTGGTTAGAGAATCTTAAACATATTGGCGGTTTAGTCCCTAAACCAAGAATTCTCATTGGAGTTTGTTTAACTCATAATCGGTTTCAATTCTGGCCTGTCAGAAATTAGCCATTTCTCGTATCACCATGTATATTCAACATCTGAATCATTACCTCACTAGCTTCTACTGCGTGACTCTGATAACTTTGGAGATTAGTTTGCCCCTTTCGTTATTCGTAATGTATTGTACATCTCCAATTTATCACCTTTATCTTGGTAATAACGGTTTCTCAACCGATGCGTGGTATTTCTTATCATGCGTGAATTCGGTGAGTTTTTAAACTTTGTAACCCTTACCGTATCCTCGGGATTATTCACTTGGTTTCATCTGACTTATTGTCAGTTGAGGTTGAGCTACTACCTAATATGTAGTGCTCCCTCGGTTATTTCCAACACTTGAGGTATATTCCATACCGATATTTGGTATTTAGTGTTACTGTAGTTCCTTATTCCTAATCGTGCCTCCATACTTGGTTCTATACAAGTATTCTTTCATTTGTACGACCTTGCATTTCCTATGCCTCAATCCTTATAGTGTTGTGAGCCTCGATTTTAAACCCTATCCTATGTGGATTAAGTTGATTGGGATCTAGTCGGGTTTTAGGTCCACTTATAACCTAAGATTAATAACTATGTCATAAAACAATAATTATTAAAACCTAAGCTAGCTCACTGGAACCTATTATAAGTCGCCACCTAATTTTAACCTAGATCAAATTAGGAAAGGAGAGTTCGGGTTTGGGGGCTTGATATTCGACTTATTTAGGGTTCAATTACTTTCATTGCCCTTCCTAGGTCATTTTCCTCTACTTGGTTCAATTACGGCTTTCTACAAAGTTGTTTTTAACCTAGGTGCGCGCTTCTGTTTTTTTTTATTTTTTAACGTTTTTTGACAGAAAATTAAAGTGGAAATTATTACCTAAACTAGGGTTTCGGAGGCAGAATTAGGTCAAATTTTTATTCCGTCCGTGGCCACGGACCTAATGTCCGAACCCACGGACCCCAGTTAACCTAATTACACAAAAAGTCAAATTTAAACAGAAACGAGATTTTGAAAAGTCCGAGGCCACGGACAGGACGTCCGTGGGCCCGGACATGTTTTATAAAACCCTAACTTTTGAAAAAAAAAATATCCCGCCACCGTCCTGGGGCGTCCGGCTTTTGGACAGAGCGTCCGGGACCCCGACATAGCGTCCGTGGGTGCGGACCGACCTCGGACGGCGGCGTTAAGGCTGTTCCCGGCGGTGTTTTGGCTCAAAATTTATGGGTACGTAGCCTGAAAGATTCTAAACATGTTAGTGATCAAAAGTTTTCAATTTGACTACGAATTAAGGACGAAACTTATTGAACAAGTTAGTGGACAGAAACGCAACAAACAAACCTTAATTCAGAAGCAAAGAAAAGTCAGTCGAATAGGAATTCAACCAGAAGTGTATTGTGATCAGTGGAGTTAAAGAATTCGAATTCTAAACCTGTTTTGGCTTCAGGATTTGGTTTTCCTTCACGTCGGGAAACTTCGAAACACGTCGTTGGTAGCCGATCGGGTCAGCTTCGACCCGAGTTTCTGATTTCTTCTTCCTTGTATGCTTAAGGACGGTTGCTTCTGTTTTTGTGAGTTTTGGTGCTTGGAAGTTCAATAGGAGAAGAAAGGATGAGTTTTTGGTGATTTTGGGGTGATTCTGCAGTGTTTCGGTATTGATTTGAGGCTTGGAAGGGTAAAAACGTGGGAAGAAGGTTTGTGGCTGTGTTCTCTGACTTTGGAGGTGTTCTCTTCTGCCCTAATTCGTTTTTGGGAGGTCCTTTTATAGAAAGAGCATGGTCAAATTGATAGAGCAAGATCTTTATCTAAAACGCTGATTTTGTGCTCTAAGGGAATCTGATTTTTTAGAATATGTTGCAGGACGATAAAATTCTGAAATTTTAACCAAAGATAAAGAACGAATTAGGAATTTTGAGAGTTGGAATCAGGTTATTTCGATAAATAACCTATTAGATAAAAATCGCACAATATGGAATTCCCATAATTCATAACTAATTATTGGAAAGTCGAAATAACGAAATTCCAACGGCATTAGTCTCTAAAAAATCCTCTATCTTGTGTTAAAATTCGTGACATTTTGTTTTTATTTCGGTATTTTCCAGAGGAGAGAGAAAATTGCAAAAATGATTGAATTTCTCTTTTAAATTTTGGGATAAGGTTCCCAATAAAATAATTTCAGGTTTATGACTGTATGTAGTCATGGTAACCATGTGACAATTTTATTTTAATTTTGGAAACCTTTTAATTTCTATTTTGAGGCTATTTCATGTGTTGATTATTAAAGAAATTAGCTTATAATATGAATTAAAAGCTAAATTTCCAGAATAAATATTATCAGAGAATCATGAAATACCTTTCATAATGACCATGATATTTGGAAGTGTTTGGATATAATGAACAAGTCATATGAAAAATAGAAAATCCCGAGAATGTCCTTGGAAAATCCTGCATTGGTGCATTTTGACCACTTTGCCCTTTGTAACACGTATGCCTTAGAGACTACTCCGGGGGGGGGGTTGAAATTTTGGGTATAACAGATTGCCCCCCGTCAACTAGGCTTTGTAATGAAGATGAAAAGACTAGTTGATGCCTGAGTGATACCCCAAAATTTGGATCTTAAAAGGCCCTATATGCAGATTGCGTCGAGCTATTCTAAGGCGCTGACTACCTATGAGTGAGAATGAGAAGATGTCAAGCGATTCTAAGGCGTTGACTACCTATAAGATGAAGTAATGTCAAGCGATTCTAAGGCGTTGACTACCTAAACGATGAAAATGATGTCAAGCTATTCTAGGCGCTGACTACCTATAATGAGTGAAATGTGCTTAATGTGATGATGAATTGTATGACCTAGGTGCATCTAGGGACCGGAACCTATTCCGAAGTGTGTGTAAAAGGTTAAGGACTGAGAGTGCCAAACGTGGCAGGTGCTAAGGAAGTGGGTAAGACTTATGACGAGCTTGAGGGTGAGTTCTTCTACTCAGGTGAGAATTTGTATCTGTAAAGAATCTGCATCTTCGTGGTGAGAATCTGTATCTGAATCTACGGGTGAGAATCTGTATCTCTGAAGAATCTGCTCTATGGATGAGAATCTGTATCTCTGAAGAATTTATCTTCGGCTAAGAATCTGTATCTTTGAAGAATCTGTATCTTCGGCTGAGAATCTGTATCTCTGATCGGGTGAGAATCTGTATCTCTGAAGAATCTGTATCTTCGGCTGAGAATCTGTATCTTTGAAGAATCTGTATCTTGGGTGAGAATCTGTATCTCTGAAGAATCTGTATCTTTGGGGCGAGAATCTGTATCTCTGATTGGGTGAGAATCTGCATCTCTGAAGAATCTGTATCTTCGGTGAGAATCTGTATCTCTGAAGAATCTGTATCTTCGGGGCGAGAATCTGTATCTCTGAAGAATCTGTATCTTCGGGGGAGAATTGTATCTCTGAAGAATCTGTATCTTCGGGGTGAGAATCTGTATCTCTGAAGAATCTGTATCTTCGGGTGAGAATCTGTATCTCTGGTCTATGATGAGGAGTTTCGTACGGACGGATGCAAGGTAAACTTTATGCAAATGATCATGATGAAAGTTGATTATGAAAGTGCCAACGTGGCAAAGATGATGTGCATGTCAAAATACAATCAAAGTGTATGTAGGAAACTTGTCCAAAACAAGAAATCGTTGGAAAATGTGCCAAACATCGCAATGTTAAGGATCAAAAATTGTCCAAAGCAAGATATTGCTAGAAAGTGTGCCAAATGTGGCCATGATGAGGTTTATGAAACCGAAGTGGTTAGAGGAAAGTTGTTCAAGACAAGAAATTGTTGAAAGAGGTGCCAAACGTGGCAGTGTTTGAAGAAGATTCTGTTTAGTGAAAAGGAAAGTGAATTATCATTTCCTAACTATAGACTTCGGACTTGTAATTTATCTCCTACGAGATGAACATGCCGCCGGTGGGGTATGGTGTATGATGTGAAGGTAAGGGCTTATGTGGGCCTGTGGTGTTTGATGTGCAGGTAAGGGCTTGTGTGGGCCTGAGTGTTGATGTGGTGGTAAGGGCTTATGTGGGCCTGTGTGGTGTATGAAGTGAAGGTAAGGGCTTGTGTGGCCTGAGGTGCTTGATGTGGTGGTAAGGGCTTATGTGTGCCTGTGGTGGGATGATGGTGGTGATGTTTGAGCTTTGGGTTCCAATTGGTGTTGTCATAGCAATTGTTGGAACCAACAATTGCCCCCAGTATTTTTCCCTTAAGACAATCTGAGCTAGAGTTCATGGCAATCGATCATTCCGATCGATTGCCCCCAGTATTTTCTTTGATCAAACGTGGGAACGAGTCTCGTCCTCACAGGGTCAAGGCTTATGTTCTGATTTGGTGCTTCCTAACCTACACTCGACGTGTTGGTGTTTACACTCGTTTCTCACTTACGGTCACAACTTCTAGACCATTGAATTTGATATTTGATGAATTTACGCATTCGATCTGTTACTTTCACGTGATTGGATACACAACTACCAAGTCGGAAGTCTTTGAGGCTTATAACGTGGCCATAGGGTGTGATGAAAGACGACGGGATCATGGAGGGATATTTGAGGTATGTGGAGCTTAAATGGGTGACCAAAGCTGCAACTTGCGTCTTCTCTCGGATTCATCTTCCTTGTCTTGAAGTCGTCTGGCTGCTTCATGTTGACGTTGTTTTCGAGCTTCTGGACCTGGACTCTTGAAGTTGTCCTTTACACCATTTCTCTTTTCGTCATTTGGATTTCTTCGAGGCACTTCGGGTTTGCCTTTTGTTTTATCCTTTCTTGGCTTTGCCTTCGGGGTTCTTGTGTTTCCCGGTTTTGGGCTTCGAGAGCTGTTTTGATGTGAGCTCTTTTGATCCTGTGTCACTCTGGGACCATTTGCGGATCGCTTGTCATGCTGATAGCGGCATTGCTTCTTTGGACTGATGAGAATGTTATCTGAGAGTCGGGCTCCTCGCCTCCTTTGGTCACCGGGTCGGACATTCATCATTGGCTGGGTTATTTTGTGGAGTTCATAATATCGAAAAGGGATATATGAAAGGCTCAACGGGGGTGCCTAGGGTTTAATGACAGGGTTTACAAGCTTTTGGCTATGTGGTGCTGTACCTAGGTGCTTCGTCATTCCTGATAGTTGTATATCCGTTCTTTATTACTTTCCACAGGTCTAAACGTAAATTTACAAATTATCTCCTTCGGTCAGAGTTATACCGTTTACCTCACCTTTGAATGTGGTCTCACCGGAGTCGTGTAAAAATGACACGCTCGTTCACTCATGGTTTTTCCGCTCAAGTCACTCTCATGAATTCTCACTCTGAGACTTGTTCACACAATTAAACAAAAGAAATAATCGTGGTTGGTCTTTAAACTCAGATTGCCCCCAGTATTAGTCCAGGGTTTATGACAACAATTTGTATGTGGTTTGTTTGGATGCTTAGGGGTGAGCTGTGGCATTTGGTTGGACATGTTCATCCTTTTGGAAACAAAAAGACAAATCATTTTATTCAATTGCCAGAAGATGAACATTAGTTTTGAAAGATGATTTGGTTGAAGGTGCAAAATGAACAAACATTTTTTTCATTTTCTTGAGATTGTAAATCGAAAAGACAAGAGACTGAAATTCGAACATCTAAGCCTCATTAAAATGGAAATATCATAAACCCCTTACAAAATAGAAAAGAAAAAATTAAGAAAGCAAAATGCAACTAGACACTAGCCTACTCGACAAACTGGAGTCCTTGCTCGAAAAGGTCCTCAATCTTGTGCTTCAATGCTCTGCAGTCGTCAGTACTGTGTCCTGGTAGTTGATGAAACTGGCAGAACTGATGGAGATGTTCCCCGGCTTGGGTGATCCCAGGGCTAGGTGTGAGAGGCTGTAGTAGGTCTAGCTCTTGTAGCTTCACGAGTGCTTGACTGAGAGGCCGGCCAATGTCGGTAAACTGTCTCGGTGTAGAGAACCTCTTGGATCGGGGTGAGGCCTTGATGTTCTGCTTTACAGCACTGGGTTTTTGTATGGTGCTCACCTGGTATGAAACTTGAGCTGCTTTGGCCGGTCCTGACTTAAAGGTCTCGATACTCACACCCTGGGCTTTGGGTTGTTCCAGCTTCAGCTCGCCTTTGTGAATCTTTTCTTCCATGATTCTTACCTGTCCCATCAGCATGTCGAAATTAGGGAAGTATGTGCAACTCAACTCGTTGTTGTATTGTCTCTGCATATTGTCCACAATCATTCGAATCTGTTCTTGCTCATCCATTTTGTAGGCATAGCAGCGGCCTTCATCCTCCACCGTTTGATGAAGTCGGACATTGATTCACTGTCTCTCTGCCGAGTGCTGGCAAGGTCGGACCTGGTGACTTCGAGATTCTTAGCATACTCGAAATGGTGCAAGAAAGCCTCACAAACCTCCTCATAGGTTTTAGTGTTCATCCTCTGAGTCAAATACCAACGTTGAGGTGTTTCATCGAGGTAACGGGCAAAGACCTTGGCCTTTTGCATGTCATTCAACCTGAGGATGGACATCTCCCTATCGAACATCGCCAGATGGACCTGCGGGTCTGAGGAACCCTTGTATAGAGCAAGTGTGGGCAACTTCAACTTTGAGGGGAGATCAACCTCGGGGTACGATGCCATAGAGGAGTAATCAAAACCAGCCGGCTTGCTAGCCTTTTCCATGCGCTCGATCCTTTTCAGAGCCTTCTTGAGTTCTGCAGTTAGCTGGTGATCTGGGGCGGCTTCCCCTACGAATCCTTGCGCACCGTGGGCCCCAATGGAGTTAACTTCGATGTGGTCATGCTCGTTCCCAGAGTCAGCAATCTTTCCTGAAATGTTTTCCTGATGACCAACCTCAAGGGAATTGATTTTGCTTTTCAGCTCTTCGATGATGGTGACATACTTAGCCTCCATGGCATCAAAGGCGGCTCTGTACCTCTGCTCTAAGGCTACAAACTGGGCCTCCATGCTGACTGGGTTTCCTCCCTCTGCCATACTTGGGACTCGGGCTTATCTGTTGGAAAACAGAAGTGGATTGAGCTAAAATTCTGGACCGTGAAGAAGATGTAGGTTAAAACTTGTTTGGGCTGCAAGAAAAAAGCACATGAGCTGGAATGTTTTGAAGATTGTGGGTAAGCACTGAGGCCCGAAATGAGTTGAAAGGGAGGCGCCTAGAAATGTTTGAAGAATGTGGCTCTTGGGCCAGAATATTTTGAGAAATGGGCGCTTGGGCCAGAATGTGTTTGGGCTAGAGGTAAAGCACATGGGTCAAAATGATTTCTAAACCATGTTCTTGACGTGAATTGGAATTTGGGCCAAGTAATTCTGATTGGGCCTAAAAGATGATACTTGTTTCTAGGATCTTGGGTCAAAGCCCAAGTGAAAAGTCTTCCTAGACTAGAATGAACCTTGAAATGGAAAGGCCTGATGGATCTTCATGAACTGCTTTAGGTGGATTTGTTTTCATGGGCCTAGAACTAAATTGATAATTAAAATTGGGCTGAAAGATAAATCACCTAAATCTAAACTTTTGGGCCGAAGCCCGAACAAATAACTCACACATTCAAATCAAGCAGGGCCTTTGGGCCGCAAACAATAAAGCCGCGATATCGGGTTGGGCTGAGTTGATGTAGGAAAAGTTCCTATCAATCTCTAGGCTAGGTAGTGGGCCGATCATACAAGCAAACAAGGCCCACACAAATTCAACATGTCCTCACTTGACGGTTAAATCAATTTGGGTATGGATCGATCCGGAGAGGTGCTTGGGGCTTGGGCCCAGGTCGCCACAAAGGAATAGGGCTTGCACGCTATTCTCTTTGGGTTCCCCACTTTTGTCACATCACCTAAGGTGTGCGTCTACGGTCGGGTCTTTGACTGACCAAACAATAGGCTAGGTAAGGACACTGCCAGGAAAACGCTTGGGGCTAAGGCCCAGGTATTAAGGGGATGTGGTTAGACGACATCCTCCTCTTTTCCCCCGCTTATTCACATCACCTAAAAGGTGTGAGTCCCTGACAGGGGACCCTAGATGGGTCCCGGGGTGAAACTGGTTTGTGTGGACCCTCGCTCTCATATGATGCAAGGGTGCAAAAATTAAAGTGGGCATGAAAGTAAACAAACAATATGATAAAGCCATAAATAAACATTTTCGAGTTAAGCCCTCTTTCTTAAAATTAAACAAGCTAAAATTAAGAGTTTTATCCCCAGCAAAGTCGCCAGTCTGTGAGCCTCGATTTTAAACCCTATCCTATGTGGATTAAGTTGATTGGGATCTAGTCGGGTTTTAGGTCCACTTATAACCTAAGATTAATAACTATGTCATAAAACAATAATTATTAAAACCTAAGCTAGCTCACTGGAACCTATTATGAGTCGCCACCTAATTTTAACCTAGATCAAATTAGGAAAGGAGAGTTCGGGTTCGGGGGCTTGATATTCGACTTATTTAGGGTTCAATTACTTTCATTACCCTTCCTAGGTCGTTTTCCTCTACTTGGTTCAATTACGGCTTTCTACAAAGTTGTTTTAACCTAGGTGCGCGCTTCTGTTTTTTTATTTTTTAACGTTTTTTGACAGAAAATTAAAGTGGAAATTAAAATTACCTAAACTAGGGTTTCGGAGGCAGAATTAGGTCAAATTTTATTCCGTCCGTGGCCACGGACCTAATGTCCGAACCCACGGACCCCAGTTAACCTAATTACACAAAAAAGTCAAATTTAACAGAAACGAGATTTTGAAAAGTCCGAGGCCACGGACAGGACGTCCGTGGGCCCGGACATGTTTTATAAAACCCTACCTTTGAAAATAAAAAATATCCCGCCACCGTCCTGGGGCGTCCGGCTTTCGGACAGAGCGTCCGGGACCCCGGACATAGCGTCCGTGGGTGCGGACCGACCTCGGACGGCGGCGTTAAGGCTGTTCCCGGCGGTTTTTTTGGCTCAAAATTTATGGGTACGTAGCCTAAAAGATTCTAAACATGTTAGTGATCAAAAGTTTTCAATTTGACTACGAATTAAGGACGAAACTTATTGAACAAGTTAGTGGACAGAAACGCAAACAAACCTTAATTCAGAAGCAAAGAAAGTCAGTTCGAATAGGAATTTCAACCAGAAGTTATTGTGATCAGTGGAGTTAAAGAATTCGAATTCTAACCTGTTTTGGCTTCAGGATTGGTTGTTCCTTCACGTCGGGAAACTTCGAACGCGTCGTTGGTAGCCGATCCGGTTCAGCTTCGACCCGAGTTTCTGATTTCTTCTTCCTTGTATGATTAAGGACGGTTTGCTTCTGTTTTTGTGATGTTTTGGTGCTTGGAAGTTCAATAGGAGAAGAAAGGATGAGTTTTTGGTGATTTTGGGTGATTTCTGCAGTGTTTCGGTATTGATTTGAGGCTTGGAAGTGTAAAAACGTGGGAAGAAGGTTTGTGGCTGTGTTCTCTGACTTTGGAGGTGTCTCTTCTGCCCTAATTCGTTTTGGGAGGTCCTTTTATAGAAAGAGCATGGTCAAATTGATAGAGCAAGATCTTTATCTAAAACGCTGATTTTGTGCTCTAAGGGAATCTGATTTTTTAGAATATGTTGCAGGACGATAAAAATTCTGAAATTTTAACCAAAGATAAAGAACAAATTTTAGGAATTTTGAGAGTTGGAATCAGGTTATTTCGATAAATAACCTATTAGATAAAAATCGCACAATATGGAATCTCCCATAATTCATAACTAATTATTGGAAAGTCGAAATAACGAAATTCCAACGGCATTAGTCTCTAAAAATCATCCTCTATCTTGTGTTAAAATTGCGTGACATTTTGTTTTATTTCGGTATTTTCCAGAGGAGAGAGAAAATTGCAAAAATGATTGAATTTCTCTTTTAAATTTTGGGATAAGGTTCCCAATAAAATAATATCAGGTTTATGACTGTATGTAGTCATGGTAACCATGTGAAAATTTTATTTTAATTTTGGAAACCTTTTAATTTCTATTTTGAGGCTATTTCATGTGTTGATTATTAAAGAAATTAGCTTATAATATGAATTAAAAGCTAAATTTCCAGAATAAATATTATCAGAGAATCATGAAATACCTTTCATAATGACCATGATATTTGGAAGTGTTTGGATATAATGAACAAGTCATATGAAAAATAGAAAATCCCGAGAATGTCCTTGGAAAATCCTGCATTGGTGCATTTTGACCACTTTGCCCTTTGTAACACGTATGCCTTAGAGACTACTCCGGGGGGGGGGGGGTTGAAAATTTGGGTATAACAAGTGTATAAGTGTCTTTCCGCCATTGTTGCGGTGAGGTTCAACTACTATGACGGTTGGTATTTACTGGTGCGTTTGCACAACTTCGTATCCAGTACGGGTTGATTATTTAGCAATTGGGTATTCCTATCCCGAGGTTTATTACTTCACTTATGTAATTTACTAGGATTATACTTCCATTCTTTATGCAACTACGATAGGAATTCACATCACGTTTCAACGAGATCTTCTTCATCTAGTACTTGCTACTGGCTTACTGCCTAGTCCATTTACTATCACTTCCTTGCACCTCCACTGAGTTTAACTCACAACTCTGCTTATTCGCCATATTATTGCCTAACAATACTCATACAACGGTCGCTTACTGTGCACCATGTTCTTACTTCTTGTACAACCCTAACTTACATGGTACCCACTGTCATATTAGTTTCCGCACATGTACTTTCATCATTCGTATTATGGTTCGTATTTCATTTGGATGACTACTGAATACACTATTTTTCGAGTCTTTATGCTCCCTGGGCGTTGCTCACTCAGTGCTTCACATTATACACACATGCTACTAAACTAACTACTCTCCCACAATAACAACATGGTTAATCCTTAACATATTTCTTGAACCTGGTTCACATAACTACCGCTCCCGCGGTCACACAATATTGAGAGGTATCCCCACACTTAAGGTAGTGGTTCGTTCCCCGCTTTATTCACTTGTATAACATAAACTCCTGCAATCGATCAAATTTACATAACATATTTTTGTTTGTGGCTATAAGCCTTACTGCCTCGAGCTCTGCTCATTGTAGGCTGTTCACACACATATTTACTTCTCTGTACAACAATACATGGTTTTGAGGTTGTATTGGGCTCCATGGCAAGGTCGTTGCATCACGCTTCCTTTCATGGGATGTCCCTTAAGAATGTCAGTCTACCTCCTGACGACTTATGTTAAACTGAGTGTTAGTTACAACCCTTGCATTTCTGTCAGGTTATTTCGTTCAACAATTGTTGATCCAAACACCCCTCATGGATAGCTCCTGGGTGTTATTAATTTATGCCATTACATCCAGCTTATACTTGTGGGTACGTTTAGTTAACTACATCGCTTTACGTCCTTGGCTGGGTTTAATATCCTCTCCCATGAGATCGATATCCCCTGATAGCCTAGGTGACCATTTCGGGAATTTCATCCCGTTTATTGCACATTAATGTGTCCACATTAGGCATCTGCCCTACTATGTATTGGCTGCGTACTCATTTCAGCTATCATGTTTATCTCTCAGGATCCTTAAGACATATGCGATGTCTTTACATAATAGTCAGTGCACTTCGTGTTTCCTGACTCTTAAACATTTCCTTGAAACGAATTCACTAATTCTTTTAGTCTCGTTAACTTATCTGAGTAACCGTTCATGGTAATCTGTTGCTCTTGTTTGACTTTTACTGTTGACCGTAGTATGGAGTCGAATACTTCCCGTGTCCCTGACTCTACTCGTATACATATGTGGGGTATCCTACTGATACATTACTACTTACCCGACTAACCCATGAATGAGTCCGTCAGGCCCGCAAGCTCCTATAGGAGTGCGGTCGTCCCACATCTCATTTTTGTACACTCGTAGTGTCCATCACACGCCTATGTGAAGTATTCTATCGTCAACTCCTCTTATATCGTCTTATGATACATGCACTTAGTGCTTCCCGAACTTAATCAAGGGAGTCAATCCACTGTTTGTATTTAATACGGACTCGTTGACATCCTCGGGTTTTAGGACCTTTTCAAGGTTGTTCGAAAGTTGTGTAACTTACCTACCATGTGGCGCTGAGGCCGGTGTAGGTTCTCTGGTTTAGTTTAAAAGAAGGTTAGAAATAAATATGGGTTTGAAAGAAAATTTGGTCTTGAAAAGAGTTTGAAATAAATTCGAGTTTGAAAGAAAAGTTCTCATGGTATTACAATATCTTCCTGCGTTAACCAGGTCGAGCTTCTCGCTGACTGGTGTATTCCAATTACAAAGGTTAGGCTGTTAAGCCCTTCCATGGTTATAATGATCTCCTTTAACTTCATGTTACTTACTAAGTACTTCGTAGTTGTTAAAAATTTTCCCGAACAGCCCTGTTATAGCAGCACTTGCCATGGAAAGTGCGCCGTGTTAACTGGCTATCAGCTGGCACTTACTGGTTGCGGTATTGTTTTACCTACACTGTATTCAGTGGCCTTGTTGGATCTTACTTTGATCTTACAGTCTTGACAATAAATCTTCTGGGCAACTTCTCATTGTCTTAGCATCATAATCATTAATCCGGGCGACTCTCCCTCATCAGAGGCCCTTATTTACTTAACTCTGCCTTATTCCTGGTTGCTCGCTTCCACACATTGTCGTGGTTACGGGACTTGTCTCTTGTGTGGGCACTACCTTGTAGTCCCTTAGTCGGTTGGTATACCGTTGGTGAGATTATTTAACAGTTGTAGTCCTATAGACATGCGTCTCGGGTTCCATTACTTCACTTCTTGCCTGTTGCATGGTTGGTGCATTGCAAGCTGGTTGTTCTCGACTGCTCGGCATGTTGACTCACGTTGCCGGAAATTCCATTCTCCTGTGCGTAGGATTCTTCATTCTTCGCTATTAAATGCGGTTAACATTGCTCAGATGGAAACCGTCTCCGGGATTCCCACTTTTCAGAATCTACCGTATGACAGGTTCTCTGTACTTACAGAGATACTTATTAACAGCCAGATCAGGTTTTCCTGAGTAAGAGAGGACTTTCATCTCTCTGGCATTGTTCCCTTAGTTATAAAACAGGGTTTGTGGAGGGCGGGAAGGATATTGTAGGTTTCCATTACACACTGGTAATTCCTAAATAGCATATCTCTCACGCTATCACTCAACCTTTAACCAAAGTATCAAATTCCTAACTCGGTACTTCCTAAGCTCGGTACTTCCAGGCATCAGAGCGATACTTCGCTCTGATACCACTTTTTGTAACACCCCAACTAAAACATTACACTTAACAACCATTTGCAGCGGAAAACATAACTCATCATATTACTTAACTCATTGGTGTTACACGCCGTTAACCACCCACATGGCTAACAAGACTAATACTTATACATTGTATCGGTCTAATGGACCAGATTCCCGAGCAACCACACATTACAATCTCGTTCCATTTCCAACAATCAATATACATTTACATTTCACCTGTACAGAGTATTTACAACTAATGCCGATAATAGTTTCGGTCTTACTACACCTACAATGTTTAGATAATTTACATAACTACCCATGTGCAGTCTGCTACCCCGTCCTACTCTCGAACGGCCCCATCTCCCTTGTACCTGAAAAGGAAAAGGGTGGCCCCCAAGGGGCTCAACACCTTTGCTGGTATGGTAATCGTGCAGCCCGCATACTACCGGGCCACGCACAACTAATTGTCGTCTAGGCATGCAGTTGATTATATTTAAATCATGCATGGAAAAACTATAAACACATAACACACGTGTATTTAACACATATCCAAGCATCAAGATTCAAACAATTTAATCATCACATCAACACTTGTTAGATCACCTTATTGTGCTCTTTAACCCTTGAGGGTTTCTACCTTAATGGAGCTAACTCCTCCCTAGACGACATTTACCCGTTTAATCGGGTTATACTTAACTCTTCATATTATAACGTAGGGGTTGATACCCGTGATCAACATACTCAACATAACAACACACATCACATATTAACATACATACAACATAACTCGGGGAGAGTCACGTGAGGGCTCGTACCCCAAGATGAGAGTTAGATATCTCTTTGGAGCCTAGAGAATCTTTCTATTCCCATGTTAAGCTCGTTACACAATCATTTATTGTTCTACTTAGAGAACGTATACTTACTTAAGGTGTGTCGGATATAACATAGTTCCGAACACACCGTACACACTTACTTACTTAGATATTTCGGTCTTAATATAGAACCGTTCACACTATACACATATCCCCCTAGCCCTGAACAAATCGAGGTAGGTAAGCTTCGGTTAAGCTTACTAGTGATTGGGATCCAAGAAGGAAAAACAACCATAACTGAAATTGTAACGACCCCAAAACCGGCCTAGGAGTTAGGGCCGCTACACGCCGCGAGTCTACTACCTAACGTCGCAAGGCTCTAAGCAAAACGAATCCCGAAACCAAATAACAACCTTGTATAAATACCAAAAGAGTTTACAAGATCCAAATGCTTATAAGTCAAATACAAAGAGAGAGGCCCGAAGGCTACACAAAGTACTAAAGCGTCCAAAGCGCAAGCAAACAAAGTCTAAAGACACATAAAATAACGAAGCTCCAGAAGGGGACGAGAAGAGAAGATCCCACGAGCTCAATCTGCAACAAAGTAAAGGGGTGAGCTAAACAGCCCAGCAAGCAGAAGACTTCCTCAAGGAAGCCCGCTCAAAACAGAAGCAGAAGAATACTTATAAACAGAGAAGAAGGCGGAGCCAATATAAACAGACAGATGGAAACACAAAACAGAAGTAGAGTAGACCTTCACTTCAAATCACAGTCGGACTTTCAGAACAGAAACAGAAGTGTGGGACACTAGAAACAAGCTAGCACAACAGAAGGACTCACATGAGGTCCTATGGATCCGAAGATCCCACAACAGAAGCCGTAGAGACAGCTAACAGACCCGTCGGTCAAATAACGTCCTAAGGGAGACCCTAAGGAGTATAAACAGAAGGAATTCCTGCGCAGCATGCTACGGGACAGCCCGACCCGACTATCCAAGGCTCAGAAGCAAAGTAACTAGGTCCCAAAACCAAAAGCTCACAAAACAGATCTCAAGTGCATAAAAATGCATATAAACAGCATAAGGAGCTTGTACACAGATAGGGGAATCCAACCCCGCAAACGGAACTCAAAACGGAGCTAAAACGAAGAAGTTATGCCAAAAACAGAGGCTTGTCCGAACTTGCGTCCGACCTTGCAAGTTCGGACAGAAGCCGAGAAGCAAATACCGCAGAAAAACACAGTGTCCGAACTTCGATGTTCGGACCGAAGTTCGGACACAATCTTCGGAAAAGTTACGCGGGACGTCCGAGCTTCGAAGCTCGGTAGTTTCACAAAATGGGGGTGTCCGAACTTCGATGTTCGGACCGAAGTTCGGACGCCTCAAAGTTTCAAAAGAATAAAAACGTGCCAGAGCATGTCCGAACTTCATCCTTCGGACTGAAGTTCGGACGGCGTAACAGAGGCGAAAATCAGAACCAACAAACGCGTAGAAATCCAACCAAAATCAATACCAAACTCACCCAAATCCACAGAATGGTAAATCAGTACCCTCGGGGGTTAACCAATCAATTAACAACACAAAACGCGGAGAAAACGCACAAGCAACACACGAAATCAGATACGAAACAGATATTAAAAGCAGTCCCTGAGGGGAGCAAACTGACATACACACCCCAGAGACACATACACAATTCAGAACATCACGAAACAGCAGACATGCACACACCATGACAGCAACCAGACGAACAGCAGTAGAGGAGAAGCCCAGATCAACGCTGAATTCACACCAGGCAGTTCAACAATCAGAAAACTATCCTTCTCAAAACAGAAGCGAAACCCACCGAAACCAAAGGAGAAACCAAACCTGAATTACCGCAGAGACAAGACAACGACGACAGATCAAGAATCGAACCAAATGCAGCAGCAACACACAGATTCCAGAACCAACACCAATGGATGAGCAGGAAGTAGAGGGAGAAGAAGCGCTCAAGCAACTGTCGAGAGAATGAACGAGCGGTTTGCAAATGACCGTGAATTGTAATGAAATAAAATATTGACTTATCCTCTTAATAAGTCTTACCAAATAAAAGGGAGGGGAATGACCTCCTTGCCCCCGCCTTTTAACTTAAAGACTCCGGTGTCCCATCAGCTATCCAAAGTAACACATACATAAGCAATGATATAAACCGAAATGTCATGAAATCTGAAACGTAAAATACGGAGTATTACATCACCCCCCTTAAAAGGAATTTCATCCTCGAAATTCAACATACCTCACTGCTCGAAAAGGGAAGGGAACTTAGCACGCAACTCCTCCTCGAGTTCCCACGTCGCCTCTCGCTCGGACTGATCAGACCACTGCACCTTAACCATAGGCAGTGTCTTGCTACGAAGCCGACGAACATCCCGTGCTAAAATACGAACCGGAACTGCCTCATAAGTGAAATCATCTCTGAGTCGAAGCTGACCATAATCAATCACATGCGACGGATCGTGCAGATACTTCCTGAGCATCGACACATGGAACACGTCATGCACTCCTGCTAGAGCTGGTGGCAATGCCAACCTGTAAGCCACCGGCCCAACCTTCCCAAGCACCTCAAAAGGCCCTACGAACCGAGGACTCAGCTTGCCTCGCTTCCCAAAGCGAACCACACCCCGAACTGGAGAGATCTTCAGGTACACGTGGTCTCCCACCTGAAACTCAAGCGGACGGCGCCTCTGATCTGCATAACTCTTCTGCCGGCTCTGGGTAACCAACAAACGCTCCCTGATAGTCTTGACTTTGTCCACAGCTCCCTGCACCAACTCAGGACCTACTATCGCCCTCTCTCGCAGGTCATCCCAACAAATAAGAGATCTACAACGTCTACCATACAATGCCTCATACGGAGCCATCCTAATGCTCGATTGAAAACTATTATTGTAGGCGAACTCAATCAATGTCACATGCTGATCCCAGCTGCCCCCGAAGTCGAGCACACAAGCCCTCAACATGTCCTCCAAAATCTGATTCGTCCTCTCCGTCTGTCCATCGGTCTGAGGATGATAAGCCGAACTGAAAGCCAAATTCGTACCTAAAGCCTTATGCAGGCTACGCCAGAAGCGAGATACAAATCTCGGATCTCTGTCCGAAACGATCGTCACCGGCACACTATGCAGCCTCACAATCTCATCTACATACAGCCGAGCCAAGCGCTCAAGGCTGAAGGTCTTCCTCACAGGCAAGAAATGAGCTGACTTCGTCAACCGGTCCACAATCACCCACAACACATCGTACCCAGAAGATGTCCTAGGCAACCCCACAATGAAATCCATGCCAACGCTCTCCCATTTCCACTCAGGAACGGGAAGAGGCTGTAGAAGGCCCGCAGGTTGCTGATGCTCGGCCTTCACCTGCTGACAGGTTTGGCAGCGAGCCACAAAATCAGAAATCTCCCTCTTCATATTCGCCCACCAAAAGGACTCTCTGAGGTCTCGGTACATCTTCACCCCTCCTGGGTGCACAGAATAAGGAGCTCCATGAGCCTCCTGCATAATCTCTCGCCTAAGGTCGCCTCCACTAGGCACACAAACTCTGCCCCTGAAGCGTAGACAATCATCGCTGGACACAGAAAACTCTGACTCCTGCTCATCTGACAACTTCTCCCTGATCTTACGCAACTCAGCATCAGCCTTCTGACCCTCTCTAATCCGCTCAATCAAAGTAGACTGGACCTGAATAGAAGCAATCATCCCAGCACGGTCGGACCGAACAACCCAAATCCCCATACGCCGAAGCTCAATAGCAGCCCTCTGAACTCCTGACAACGAACAAGCAAGACCAGGAGCACCCCTACGGCTCAAGGCATCAGCCACCACATTCGCTCTACCCGGATGGTAGAGGATCTCCAGGTCGTAGTCATGTAACAGCTCCAACCAGCGCCGCTGTCTCAAATTCAATTCCTTCTGCGTGAACAGATATTTGAGACTCTTGTGATCCATGTAGACCTTACACGTCACCCTATACAAATAGTGCCGCCAGATCTTCAAGGCGAAGACCACAGCAGCTAGCTCCAAGTCATGGGTAGGATAATTCTTCTCATACGGCTTCAACTGTCGTGACCCATACGCTACCACCTTTCCCTGCTGCATCAGAACACACCCCAACCCTCTGTGGGAAGCGTCACAGAACACCTCAAAGCCCTCTGTCCCAGAAGGCAACGTCAAAATCGGAGCCGAAGTCAACCTCTTCTTCAACTCCTGGAAGCTCTCCTGGCACGCCTCACTCCAATCAAACTTGACATCCTTCCTAAGAAGACGAGTCATGGGAGATACGATCTTAGAAAAGCCCTCCACGAACTTCCTATAATACCCAGCCAATCCCAGAAAACTGCGCACCTCAGACACACTAGTGGGCTTCGCCCACTCCATAACTGCCTTAATCTTCTCCGGGTCCACAGAAATACCATCTTTCGAAACCACGTGGCCAAGAAACACCCAAATACATCCTTCAGAAAACGAACGTGCCAAAACACACTCTATCCAACCAGAACTCACACTTTCTATAGCATACAACTCCTTCTCCTTCAACGTCTGTAGAACCATCCTCAGATTCCTCATGCTCCTCAGCACTCTTGGAGTACACCAAGATGTCGTCAATAAACACAACTACAAAAGAATCCAAGAAGGTTTGAAGACTCTGTTCATCATATCCATGAAGAACGACGGGGCATTGGTCAAACCAAAAGGCATGACCAAGAACTCATAATGCCCATATCGGGTCCTAAATGCAGACTTAGGCACATCCTCGGCCTTAATCTTCAGCTGATGATATCCAGAACGCAAGTCGATCTTCGAGAAGACTGTCGCCCCTGCTAACTGGTCGAAGAGATCATCAATGCGGGGAAGAGGATACCGATTCTTGATGGTAACCTTATTTAATTCCCTATAGTCAATGCACAATCTGAAGGAGCCATCCTTCTTCTTCACGAACAACACAGGTGCTCCCCATGGAGACACACTAGGGCGAATGAAGCCCTTATCCAGAAGATCCTGCAGCTGCACCTTCAGCTCCTTAAGCTCTGCCGGACTCATGCGATAGGGAGCATTAGAGATAGGCTGAGTCCCTGGCGCTAACTCAATAGAAAACTCCACCTCACGATCAGTGGTAGCCCTGGCACATCGTCCTGGAACACCTCAGGAAACTCACACACAATGGGTATATCCTCCAACCGGGATCCCTCCTTAACCTCAGGTACAAAGCAGAGAAATCCCTGGCAGCCCTTCCTCAAGGAACGGACTGCCTGCATAGCAGACACCAACATAGGAGCCAAGGAATGGAGTTCTCCACAAAAGCAAAACGGGTCTCACCGGTCTATCAAACACAACTCTCCTAGCTGCACAATCTATATGGGCATGGTGCTCTGCTAGCCAGTCCATGCCCAAAATCACATCGAAGCAGGACATACTCATAGGAATCAAATCAGCAAACA
The DNA here is from genome assembly GCA_023374045.1 of Limonium bicolor. Lineage (NCBI taxonomy): Eukaryota > Viridiplantae > Streptophyta > Magnoliopsida > Caryophyllales > Plumbaginaceae > Limonium > Limonium bicolor. The sequence goes on along the minus strand of CM041777.1, from coordinate 476,408,179 downwards.
AGTTCCTACCCATAATCACTACCGGAACCGACTTACACACAGAATCAAGTACACATGCAGGTACGCCACTCAGCGGGCTAGAAAATACACAGATCAACATCACATGGCACGGCAGACAACCCGAGACTACCCACTAAATCAGCAGACACAAGGAGTGGGTAGCTCCTGAATCAAACAAGCAGAAAATTGGCTGAGAAGAGATCTGAAGAATACCTGACACTACTCGGCCTGAGTCACGGTCTCGCTCACCAGCTAGCGCATACACACGTGCCTGGGTCTGGGGCTTCTTCTGATCAGCCTTCTGCCCGGACCCTGAACCAGCACCTCGGCCCTCAGAACCGCCACTGCCACCTCCACCTCTAGCCTGTGGACACTGGGCAATGCGGTGATCCAGCGAACCACACTTGAAGCACGCCCGGACTTCCTGTAGCACTCACGCCCAGGATGGAAACGGTCACACTCAGCACACTTCTCCACAGCAGGAGATGCTGATGAAGAGACCCCGGTCTCCTCTATACTTCTTCTTCTGAAGAAGGCTGCTCACGCCTCTCGGGCTCCTCTACACGACCCTTCCTCTTCTGCTCCTTGCCCTTATCGGGCCTCTGGTCCCTCTTCTCATACCGCTGCCTAGCCTGCAGCTCAGACTCCACCACCAACGCCACATCAGCTACATCCCTGAAGGTCTTGTGGCGGAAAGGTGCCACAGCAGCTCGAATGTCGCCCCTCAACCCAGCCTCAAACTTCCTAGCCTTCCGGTTATCATCATCGCTCAGGCACAAACTTCGAAAGGGAAATAAACTTCCTCACATAGTCGTCCACAGACATCTCCTTCGTCTGACGAAGCCTCCCATACTCTACAATCTTCTGATCCCTGAAGACATCGGGATAGAACTGCTGATTGAAGCAGCCCCTGAACTGCTCCCATGTCCATGGGTGGGGGTACTTCCCTTCAACCGACTTCCACCATTCTTTCGCCTCTGACTGAAACATAAAGGTGGCAAAGCCAACCTTCTGATCCTCCTCACATCCCATGACTCGCAGAAGGTCCTCAATGGCAGTGATCCAGTGGCTCGCCTCCTGTGGGTCGCCACTAGCATCAAAAGAAGGCGGCTTCAGCTTCAGGAACTCCTGAAGCGCCTTCACGTTGCTGCCCCCCGCGTACCGGCTCCTGCCGCCTGACCAACAGTGGCCCCTACAGTCTGCAGCACCTGGGTCACCACCTGCTGCACAATCTCTGCAATGTCCCCCTGGGGAGCATCGCCTGAAGCTGCACCCCGTCCTGAACGTCGGGGAGGCATACTGAAGATACAACATCAAAATTAATCAGAAACCGACAAGCAGCAAACAGCAGACCTTTCAGACACCCACACATGCAGACAAACCCCACAAACACCAAAGAACGAGCAACCTGGCTCTGATACCACTAAATGTAACGACCCAAAAACCGGCCTAGGAGTTAGGGCCGTTACACGCCGCGAGTCTACTACCTAACGTCGCAAGGCTCTAAGCAAAACGAACCCCAAAACCAAATAACATACTTGTATAAATACCAAAAGAGTTTACAAGATCCAAATACTTATAAGTCAAATACAAAGGGAGAGGCCCGAAGGCTACACAAAGTACTAAAGCGTCCAAAGCGCAAGCAACAAAGTCTAAAGACACATAAAATAAACGAAGCCAGAAGGGGACAAGAGAGAGAAGATCCACGAGCTCAATCTGCAACAAAGTAAAGGGGTGAGCTAAACAGCCAGCAAGCAGAAGACTTCCTCAAGGAAGCCCACTCAAAACAGAAGCAGAAGGATACTTATAAACAGAGAAGATGGCGGAGTCAATATAAATAGACAGAATGAAACCACAAAACAGAGGCAGAGCAGAATGTCACTTCAAATCATAGTCGGACTTTCAGAAACAGATGCAGAAGAGTGGGACACTAGTAACCAGCTAACACAACAGAAGGACTCACATAATGTCCTATGGATCCGAAGATCCCAACAGAAGCCATAGAGACATCTAACAGACCCGTCGGTCAAATAACATCCTAAGGGAGACCCTAAGGAGTATAAACAGAAGGAATTCCTGCGCAGCATGCTACGGGACAGCCCGACCCGACTATCCAAGGCTCAGAAGCAAAGTAACTAGGTCCCAAAACCAAAAGCTCACAAAACAGATCTCAAGCGCATAAAAATGCATATAAACAGCATAAGAAGCTTGTACACAGATAGGGGAATCCAACCCGCAAACGGAACTCAAAATGGAGCTAAAACGAAGAAGTTATGCCAAAAACAGAGGCTTGTCCGAACTTGCGTCCGACCTTGCAAGTTCGGACAGAAGCCGAGAAGCAAATACCGCAGAAAAACACAGTGTCCGAACTTCGATGTTTGGACCGAAGTTCGGACACAATCTTCGGAAAAGTTACGCGGGACGTCCGAGCTTCGAAGCTCGGTAGTTTCACAAAATGGGGGTGTCCGAACTTCGATGTTCGGACCGAAGTTCGGACGCCTCAAAGTTTCAAAAGAATAAAAACGCGCCGGAGCATGTCCGAACTTCATCCTTCAGACTGAAGTTCGGACGGCGTAACAGAGGCGAAAATCAGAACCAACAAACGCGCAGAAATCCAACCAAAATCAATACCACACTCACCCAATCCACAGAATGGTAAATCAGTACCCTCGGGGGTTTAACCAATCAATTAACAACACAAAACGCGGAGAAAACGCACAAGCAACACACGAAATCAGATACGAAACAGATATTAAAAGCAGTCCCCGAGGGTGAGCAAACTACCCCGATTCCATCCCCCACTTACATCAATTCGCAGAGAAGATTCAGTCCAGACACTGCCCACACGCAACCAGACGAACAGCAGTAGAGGGGAAGCCCAGATCAACGCTGAATTCACAACCAGGCAGTTCAACAATCAGAAAACTATCCTTCTCAAAACAGAAGCGAAACCCACCGAAACCAAAGGAGAAACCAAACCTGAATTACCGCAGAGACAAGACAACGACTACAGATCAAGAATCGAAACAAATGCAGCAGCAACACACAGATTCCAGAACCAACACCAATGGATGAGCAGGAAGTAGAGGGAGAAGAAGCGCTCAAGCAACTGTCGAGAGAATGAACGAGCGGTTTGCAAATGATCGTGAATTGTAATGAAATAAAATATTGACTTATCCCTCTTAATAAGTCTTACCAAATAAAAGGGAGGAGAATGACCTCCTTGCCCCCGCCTTTTAACTTAAAGACTCCGGTGTCCCATCAGCTATCCAAAGTAACACATAACATAAGCAATGATATAAACCGAAATGTCATGAAATCTGAAACGTAAAATACGGAGTATTACAGTTTGTGTTGGGTAAAGACTGTGACCAGGTGTTTAAGTTGAAGACCCAAAGATAGTAGATGGTTGTTGTTCTTCAGGGAGAAGACCGGTTTTGTTTGAGGATGAAAACAACGACGATGATGATAATGAGATGATAGATGAAACAGTATCGTTGCATACAGGGTTGCATGATTCAACTGATGATTTACAAAATGATGATGTTCAGACCATCTACGCTCGATCAGACCATAATGAGGGGGTTTGGGTAGAAAAACACATCATGAAATATGTTACTATGTCTAGGTAACACCATTGGTTGAAATTACATTATATAATTCGTATTATTGTTGTTATAATGTTATCAGAATTAATTATTTATGTTTATTTTTGCAATTGTACATCGTTCCATGAATATTGATCTAATGTTTGTGTTTTTTTTCCTCAGTGGATGATGATCCGATTGATGATCCTATAGGACAGCTGCTCATGACTGGGGAAATTCAGCCCCAGCAGAGCAGACCGGCAAAACGCACCACACGAGGTGGTAAAAAGAAATCAAAGACATCAGACATCCCAGCACAGCAGACTGAGGCAGCTGGGCCTTCACAGGAGATACAAGTTGCTCCTCCGTCTCTCAAGAAACCCAAAAACGAGGGGTTACCCATGCGCTGAAAGCAAATAGAGGCCCCCCGACCAAGCCTTTGGAGTTCAATGAGTTAAATCAGCCCATGGGTACTTGGAAAAATGATTGCACTGCTCTAGCTAGGCATTTCATTAGTACATATTTCAATATAAACCACCATTGGAAGCAAGTGTCTCAGGCGTTGAAGGAGCAGATATTTGAACATCTTCAGGTATTTGTTTATGTTTATAGTTTGTTTTAAGATTAATGTAGTTACTATTTTACACTAATCCATTTTTTTCATATAGTCCCGATTCAGTATAGATCCTTCTATGAAGGCTGATGTGATGAAGGGGATTGCCACACAGTTTAAGACTTCAGATCTCTGCTCACGAGGCAGTACATTTACTGTGAGGAGCTAGCCCGCAGAGATAGAGGAGGCAGCAGGTGAAGATGTGGATGATCGGAGACCACCGTGGCAAAAATACGATGGTATTACTGAAGAGCAGTGGAAGGAGTTTGTTGCGAAGCGTTTGATCCCTGAGTTCAAGGTGAGTTTCACACTAGTAGTTGTTCTTTTGTATGATAAATGTTTAAAGTGTCCTTAGAGTTCATTTGGTTAATTCGTCGTTTTCATATATTATTTGAATAATTTGTCTTTTCATACATATATGTAGGCTATACGTGAGAAACAACAACAAAATGCCAAAAAAAAATCGTTACCCCCATCACATGGGGAGTACAAGTATTGCTTAGCGTGTGCCGCAGTGGCAGAAAGAGGGGTTGTTCCCGGCTGAATCGAATGTCAGCGAAAGAGGGATGAAGGTTTGGGACTTAAGTCGACGGAAGAAACCTTCAAATCCGGCGGCACCTGCTCAGTATGATGACGCCACGAGAGAAGTCATCAACCAAATGGTAAGTGATTTTTAGTTTAAAAAATTATTATATTTATAGAGTAACAATAGCAGTTAAATAAACCGAAGTATCCTTATTGAATTATTAAACTCCATAACAGGAAGAGTTAAGCTCCCAAATCACCCAGGGCACTTGGCAGCCCGTTAGGCAGGATGATCCACTTTCCCGCGCTCTCGGGAAGAAGGATCATCCGGGTCGTGCAGTAGGCTTTGGTGGTCATGTCGGTATACGCCAAGCCTTCGGTAATCCTGGGTCCAGACACAGTGCAGGAGGGAGCATTACATATGAGGAGCACTTACGCCAAAATGCGGAGCTCGAGCAGCGACTACGAAATGAATTTCAGCAGTCAATCGCTCAAGCTATGGAGATGATGCGATCTGAGAGGATGAGTCAGGAGGTTTCTAGACCGCCAGATCATGCACAAGCATCAGAGCCCGCAGCAGTGCCTCCCAGTAGTGTTCACTCCATCAAACCATTTCCATATTCATCTCTCAAGGTTAGAACAACATGTTAACTACAACTACAAAAAAAAAACAAATTATACACTTGTTTATGTGCATCTAAAAACTTTAATTTTGAAAATTTAGAAAACGATTGACTGCACATTGTTCCAAGTGATTGGCGTTGACGAAGTCAAAGTAGGGTGGGGAAAACTTTTCAAGTCTTCTCCTGGTGACACCGTGAGGAATGCAGCGCTCCGAGAGTACCATGTCCGGGTGCTTGTTGATGGTTACGCGTCTGCGTACGCTGATTGTCAGGTTCCGGTGCCCAGTGCAGACATATCCACCCTTCGTCAAGCTGAATCCATGACAATACAGTGGCCCATTAGATTGATTAAGCTTGGGGAGCAGCAGGTAACCCCATGAAAAAACTTATTCTTTAACATATCCTAAAGTAGAAACATATACTTATTAATTAATATATTAGGAACATATTCAATCAAATTCTGATAAGGCAAAAGGAAAGAGAGTTGTTGTTGCACCAGCTAATCCTTCGATGGCATCCGCGACTAGAGTTGTGATGAGATCGAATTTGCTACAACCGGCGGTTTTGAATGTCTTACCCCCAAGCTGAAACTATTGCACTCCACACTGTTGAACGCCGCCAGCAAGAGATTCGGTTACAATGGAACCAAGACCGGATCTTTTTACTATGAAGGCGCTCAGACTTTTGAAATCTATCTTAGTGATTTTGTGGAGTTGTTCACAAAGGATTGGTTGAGTGCGTCGATTCTCAAATCGGCTTGCATGTGAGTAATTAGCATACCTTGTACACATTTTACTCTGTATATTTGAAAATTAAATCATTAATATTGGTTCTTTATATTGTGCAGGTTTATTGATGACAAGGCGGTCCAAGTACATGAGAATAGTAGTTTCGGGTTCTTATGCCTTGACTACTGTTCTGAAGCTAATATGGGATCTGACCCCCAAGCTTTGGTCCAGTACTTGTCGACTGTGATACATGCGTGTGCAGTTGCTGATAAATCTTACATAATACTGCCACTTCATCAAGGGTAAGAATTTTATCAAATGTTAAATTAGTTTGAAAATTATGATATTTGTATTATGTAATTGATTGAATTAAGTTCTGCTTGTATTGTAATCTATGAACAGCCGACACTGGTCTTTGCTCGTTCTATGTCTAAAAAGCCAAGAGTCCTACAGCTTGACTCAGCATCTTGGCGTCCAAGAGGCCAGTTATATATAACATGTTGATGAGGTGATGAATTTACTTAACTTGATTAATTATCAATTTTTAGTTATTTCTTAATCATCCGGTTGATAACTTTTACTTTATCTGTGTGTATGAATTCTAGTGCCTTTGTATCTATACTAACGCAACTCCGGGGAGAGAGAATTAAGAACATTCCATGGAATGTAGTCAAGGTATTTTTGTAGTCCTTATTCAAATTTTGTATATGTTCATTAGTTTTGAAATAGGAACAATATTATAATTTATGTGTTAAATCGATTTTGAATATGTACGTATATGAATGTGCAGTGTCCACAGCAGCCGGGAGGTTCAGAATGTGGCTACTATGTCATGCGGTTTATGAGTGACTTGATAGCGGGACCGAGACTCTTGCCAGAGAAGTCTCTAGACAAGGTAAGTAGCATTCTCGAAATATTTTGGTTTTGTAGATAATTTTTACATTGATTCTTAAACTCAAAGTATTATTAGCAACTAATCATATTTCTTTTTTGTTAATTTCAAGGCTTTTGAAGATTTGGTAGAAGGTTACGATCAAGGACATATAACCGAGGTGCTCGAGGAATGGGCAAAATACATGAGCGTTAATGTAGGTTGCTTTTAGTGTTTGGTAGATTGAGTAGGATGTTTTTGAAATTCTCATGAAACAATTGTGGTTTCTGTATAGATTTTGTTGATGTTTGATTAATTTGCTCAAATTTGTAAGTGTAAGTGGATTATTGCCCGTAGATGGGTTGGTGGCCATTTAAATGGTGAAATGGTTGATCTACTGCCCCACTGTGGTGGCATTGTTAATTGTTATATGTTAACAGGTTTGATGATTCTTGTGGTTTGGTGTGTTGGTACAATTGTAGGGTGGAATGGAAAAAAAAAACCTATTGCATTAAGAACCGCTGCAATAGGCCCTGTGAATATTTTCTGAAGATAATCTAATGCAGCGGTTCCTTCAACAACCGCTGCAGTAGGTACTCTACCGCAGCGGTTGTTAAAAGAACCGCTGCGTTAGAGTACCCACCGCGGCGGCACCCATCTCAACGGTTTTCAACCGCTGCCATAAATACCAAACAACCGCTGCGATAGACCATTTTTGTACTAGTGAATGTGGTAATGCTGATCTGTCAATTTTGTGGCATCAAAAAGAAAATGTTTATACGGTCCCCATGTTAACCTTTCGTTGAAACAGCTTATAGAACACAAACGAATGTGTATAAATAGCTTCCGGTCGCCCTGAGTGCACGCGGCCGTCAGGACAAATTGACCAGGAAATTCAACTAATTCACCCTCAATCTAATTCAGACGACCATCTTTCCGTTAAGCCGATAAACGAGTATAGTACCACGGTATTTTTAGTCAAGTGGTACCATTTCAGTTCAGACTACTTCCACTAGGCGCCCCAATTAGTTAACCCACTTGATTGGGAATTATATTTAGCGCGCCAATTTTCAAACTTTCTGGTCAACTTTCGGGTGGGCCGAGCTGACGGTAAAATGGTAGAGGTAGCCCGGACCACGCATACTGCTCCTAGTTACAGTATTACGATCCGGTTTGGTTGACTCTGGAAATACTTATCGTTCTACTCTGGATAGTAGCTTGCTTACGTGCGTCAGCGTGCCAGAATATCCAATTGCGGAAAAACGAACATGTCAATAACATTATTACTACAGATATTTGTCCCGTCTACACTAGGGCCCGCTCATCGGCTTCTCTTTCCATCAGGCATCTGTCTCTTCCTCAGTTGCCTCTCTCTTCACACTTACCGTTTTGTCATACAATTACATAAAGAACCAACGTAGTGTTAGTATAAGTTGACATCACTCGAAGCGTGCGTGGGTGAGAGTGATTCGATGATATATCAAACAAGCTACCATGTTACATCAAGTCATCAGAAATACTAAAATAAAAAAAAGGCCTATATTTTATTTCAAGTGGGTGTTTAAGTAAGTAATCTTCTACTAACATATAATTTATTTTTCTTGTTAACATGACCGTCTTTTCTTCTTTTTTTTTTTAGAGCAACAATGGATTGAATATCTATCTCAATCTTTGAATTAGTACCGTTGTTACATTAATACCGGTTATTAATTAAGTGCTAAATAGTTTTTCTTGGTGTATAATTAAAATTGTTAAAAACAAATATACCCACCTATTATGATGAACCCTTCTAAATGAAACCTTTTGATTTTTGGCTTCGGATTCATTGGACCCAACTCCAATTCGATAAACTCAATTAATCCAACGGCTAAGATTTTTCCTTTCAGGGAAAAAAAAAATCAGTGGCCAAATTGTATACGCATAATATCAATATAGGACTCAATTAGAAAGTTGACTTGATCAACTTTGTGATTCTAAATTCTAATACGCGCTTATAAATAGTCATTCATCACACAGAACAGACTCCATCAATCTCATGTTGATTGTTCTGTCTACTACTTCAACATGTTAAGTATATATGATTAAATTGGTCGACGCAACCAAATTGATAAAAGATCATATCCATCATTTTCCCTAAACAAGATAAAAACTGATCATTAATTTATGACAACTTATATACAAAATTGAGCGCCCTAATTCCCTTAAACAGATAAGATATGAGAGGCTTTTAGTGTGAAGTTACAACGTCAAGCCAATCACCATCTTCCCCATGCGAATTGACGTCACAATCGTCATCTGCAGTGATCATATAGTATCAAATTAGTAGATCATAGTAAGAGCTTGTATCTAGTAAGATAGTAGCTAAAACAGAATGATCCTCAAAACAAAACGGTATAATTCCTCCTCTGCCATATATCTTTTAAGAGGATGGATTATATAAGTATATTCCCTATTTAATCTAGTTAAGCACCAGCTTGCGACCTCGTTTGACTACCCTATAACGTTAAAATCTCTATCATTATCCATTATTATTTTTCTCTTAAGCTAATTATAAACTCCATCATTATATCTATAACAAGATAATGTACCCTGTAGCCGTCCAATGTTAAAGAAATAGATCAGACAGATCTTCTATTACGCTACGCTATGGTTTTTGAATTCTGACAATCTGATTAATGTGAAGACTTAGAACAGAATAAGCGCGCAGACAAACAATCGTGGAACCAACACCAACACAACAACAGCCTGTGCTCTTTTTTTTTTTTTGAAAAAATATTGTCACGTTGTATTGTATACGGCGTGTAATCTTATTTAGGAAAAATAATAAATCTCAAGTGATTTATGTACAAATACGGTGAGCACCAGATCGAGAGATAGATGTGAGAATGAACGAGAGGGAGAGAACAGCAAACAGAGCGGGAAAAATATTCACGATGTGTGAATCTTCTACTTGTTATTAAAGAAATAATCGGTAACGTAGTATATATATACAACCGTCAGAAAGTTCTGGAACTAGAGATGTCAAAACGACAGAGTTTTGAATAACAGATAGACAACAAATATAACAAACTGATGTAATCCCTACACCCCCCCCCCCTCAAGACAGACATGCAGAGAAGAAATGCGTGTCTTGAACTTGTAGATTATGTAGGAGAATAACTGCGAATGCCCATTGAAGGAAGCTGATTAAGATATTGCCGTCCATTGAGTCCTTTGGTGAGCATATCAGCCAATTGTCGAGAGCTGGGAATGTGGCTAACAACAATTAAGCCTCTCTGTATTTGTTCCTTGACATAGTGACAGTCAATTTCCACGTGTTTGGTACGTTCATGAGCAATGGGATTGGTGGCGATGAAGACAGCTGATTGATTGTCACAATGTAAAGGGATGGGAGTGATAGAATCAACTCCTAATTCTGACAGTAACCGGCTTAACCAAGCCAACTCAGAAGTAACCTTTCGCATAGCTCGATACTCTGCCTCAGCAGAAGATAACGATACACAAGCTTGCTTCTTAGCTTTCCAAGATATGGGAGAGCCGCCCAAAAGGATATAAAACCCACTTACTGAACGACGAGTCAAAGAACACGAGGCCCAGTCCGAATCGCAGTAGGCAACAAGGGCTAAGTCTGCAGTTCTGTTAAACAATAATCCATTGTTGAGAGTCCCCTTGATGTACTGAAGAATGAAGCAAAGTGATTCTCGCAAGGTTCTTTTAGAAACTGAGACAGATGTTGCACTGTGAAACTCAAATCTAGTCTCGTGTTCGTAAGGTAATTAATTTTACCTACTAATCTTCGGTACTGCTCAGGATCAGCAGTAAAGGACTATCACGAGGTGATAGTTTCATGTTCATGTCGAGGGGGCTAACTCGAGAGTCAACAATGTGATGTTCTTCTAAGAGTTCCTTAGAAAATTTTCTTTGTCTAACTATCAGACCTTCTGCTCCTCTGATAATTTCCATGCCAAGAAAGTAATGAATGTCTCCCAAATCTTTAATTTTGAACTGTCTGTCCAGTTGCTGTTTGAGGTTGGAAATCTCTTCATCATTGTTTCCACAGACCAAGAGATCATCAACGTACACTCCTATGTGGACAACAGAAGTCCCTGATCTCTTAGTGAAAAGAGAAGTATCATTTTTGGAACTGACATAGCCTTGCTGTTGAAGTGAATCAGTAAGCTTTGCATACCACTGACGGGAAGCCTGCTTAAGGCCATACAGAGACCGTTTCAGTTTGCAAACTTTCTCTCTATCACAATCGATACCATCTGGCAGTTTCATATAAATTTCCTCATTTAAATCGCCATGGAGGAAAGCATTATTCACGTCCAACTGGCTAATGCTCCAGTTCTGTTTTACTGCAACTGCTAGAAGGGCTCTGATTGTTGTCATTTTGACAACTGGAGAAAAGGTCTCCGTGTAATCGATGCCTTGCTTCTGTGTAAAACCTCTCACAACCAACCGTGCCTTGTACCTTTCCAACGTGCCATCAGCCTTTAATTTCACTCTGTAGACCCACTTGCAACTGATCGCCTTTTCCCCTTTAGGCAGATCTGTAATCTCCCATGTACCATTCCTTTCGAGAGCATCAAGTTCTTGTCGCATGGCATGTTGCCAATTGGGATCAAGACAAGCCTCCCTGTATGAAGTGGGTTCAGAGATGTGTTGGTTTGCAGCAGTGGTATCACAAGCAAACAGGCAAGAATCGGTATGAAGAGTATGAATCCCGGATATATCAGTCAAAGTTGTTACTGATAAAAGGGAAGAATTGTTTTCTTTAGCAGACTTTTTGTGCAATCTGTCATAAAGAATACCAGTGAATGTGTCTGATGGTGCTTCATCTATCTTTGTCTCTCCAACAAAATAATCATTAAGTGCAGAAGGAATTCGTCGAGTTCTTGTTGATCGTCGAAGAGGATCAATAGAAGGAAAAACCGAAGTCTCAATCTGGTCAGATGTAGGTTGTTCAACAGAGGGCGGATCAACAATTAACTGCATTTCATCTCCTCTAGGAACATCAGGTGTTATACCGCTGCTATCATCAGTTGAGCCTGGTGATTGTGATTCGCTAGCAGTAGTAACAGGTGATTGAGACTCTGCAGTAACTGGAGTATGCTGCTGCTGTCGTGACTGAAGTATAACATCATCATCAGGAACAGAATACAAAGGAAACATATAACCTTCTTCTGTTTCTTCTTTCTGACAAAAGGGAAAAATAGTCTCATAGAAGACCACATCACGACTGTGTATAATCTTGCTGTCTGCCAATCTCCATAACTTGTGTCCTTTACTAATAGTACTCGGACCAAGATAGATACACTTATGAGCTCGAGGATCAAACTTTTGCTTGTGTGGTAACACATTGGTTGCGTAGGCTAAACAACCAAAGGTTTTAAGCATGTCATAAGATGGAACACTACTGTATAGAATCTCATAAGGTGATTTTCCTTCAAGAACAGCTGAAGGTATTCTGTTGATGACATATGTGGCAAACAAGACACTGTCTCCCCAGAACTGCAGAGGGACATTAGATTGAAAGTAAACAGCTCTTGCTGTTCTAGTATATGACGATGCTTTCTTTCAACAATGCCGTTCTGCTGTGGTGTATGGGGACAAGAGTTGATGAATGATTCCCTTTTGCTGAAAGAATTCTACATTTTCTTTTGAAGCTCCCAATTCGTAAGCGTTATCAGATCTGATAACCTTAATTTTCTTCCCAAACTGAGTTCTATCAGAAGAATGAAATTTCGGATAAGTTTGGTAGCTTCTGACTTAGTTTTCATAAGAGACACCCATAAAGATCTGCTCTTATCATCCACGATGCTCAGAAAATAAGAAAATCCATCGTAAGTTTTTTCTGAACATGGCCCCCAGACATCTACATGAATCAAATCAAAGCAATCTGCACTCTTAGTGTTGGATAAAGGAAAGGGCAGTCTATGCCCTTTGGCTTTATTACAAGAATCACAAACAAAAATGTCTGTAACATCATTATTCTGTATCAAATTCAACTCTTTGAGTTTCGAAAGAGGAATATGCCCTAGCCTATTATGCCAATATAGGGCTTTATTGATATTAGCTAGATTACAGCTTCGTCTATTTGTCCTCTTCTCCTTTGTTGCTGTAAAAAATATCCCAGGGCTGTAACATCCAGAATGTATAGCCCATTCAACTCCTTGGCTATTTTGACTTCAATACTCAATTGTTGGTCCTGCAAGGTACAACAATTTTCGTCAAAGATCATTCTGCATTTAATCTGCTGGAGAAGTTTACTAACTGATAACAAATTATGTTCGAAACTTGGAACATAAAGTGCATCTTTCAGTTTAAAACTTCCTCCAATTAGAATGTCTCCTTTAGTTCTGATAACTTGAGTTCTCCCATCAGGCATAGATACAACATGATCTTTCTCAAGAGTAACTTCATCACTGAACAGAAACCTGTTTCCACTGAGGTGATATGTGGCCCCAGTGTCAACAATCCACTTCTCCGCCTGCAGTTGAACACCATTTACAGAAGTAATCAAACTGGTATGCAAAGACTTAGGAGAGGAAGCTTTAGTACCTGCAAAGTTAGTACCTGCTCTTCCTCTCATTCATTCATCTTTTGAAGATATCCAATCAACATGCTGATCTGATCTCGTGGCAGATTAAACTCTTCACTGTCTGTTTTAGCAGATGCACCATTTGCTGCTGATTTTTTGTTCTTGCCAAACTTCCATCCATTGGGATAGCCATGTTTGGCATAGCACTTCTCTTCTTGATGTCCTTGCTTTCCACAGAAGGTGCAGGTTTCACGAACTTTCTTTCCTTTGTTCTGTTGCCACCTAAGTTCCTGCTGTGGCTTGAAATTGTTATCGACAGCATTGGCAAAACTGCTTGATTCACCTTCACCTCTCCTTTTTTTCCCGCTTTCTCTCTGACTTTCTTCTGAAAGAACTAGTGAATAAGCAGTCTCCATTGAGGGAATAGGCTTCATCATCAAAATATTCCCCCGTATATGACAAAAGCTTCATTTAATCCCATCAGGAAGTCGAGCAGCTTATCTTCTTCAAGACTTTTCTTTATTTTATCTGCCTGGCCACACTTACAACACTTGCAACTGGCCAAATTCACCACTGAACTAAGCTCATCCCAAATTCTCTTGAATTTGGTGAATACACACTGACACTATCAGATCCTTGTTCAAGATTGCAAAGTTCCTTTTTCAGATTAAAACGTCTGGTTCCATCAATTTGATCGAACCTCTCAAGCAAACTGTCCCAGATTTTTAGCTGTTCTACTGTAAACCAGACTTTCACATAGATCCTTGTCTAATGCGTTTAGCAACCAAGACATCACTAAACCATTACACCTATCCCAAGCTTTGCTTTGTTTTTCATCATTATCCAATCTAACGATCTCACCATTTATCAATCCTAGCTTATTCTTTGCCGTCAAGGCTATCAGGACCGTTCTTTTCCAGGTTTGGAAACCAGATCCGCTAAATTGGAGGAGATGATCATACCTGGATGATCTGATGTGTGAACATAAAGCGGATCTGAAGCATCTATTCCTGTCTCCTTCGATCTGCTGTTCGTGAATGTCTCCAGGATCTCCTCGATCGAACTGTTCGTTCTTTCTGCCATTACACTGAATCTGTCTCAGATTAGAGGAGAAGAACTTCAGAGCGATCGCTGTGCTGCTCTGATACCATGTACAAATACGGTGAGCACCAGATCGAGAGATAGATGTGAGAATGACGAGAGGGAGAGAAGAACAAACAGAGCGGGAAAAATATTCACGATGTGTGAATCTTCTACTTGTTATTAAAGAAATAATCGGTGACGTAGTATATATATACAACCGCCAGAAAGTTCTGGAACTAGAGATGTCAAAACGACAGAGTTTTGAATAACAGATAGACAACAAATATAACAAACTGATGTAATCCCTACAATTTACTAGTGTTATTCTAGATTGCAAGTACGGTCAATAAGAACCTGGTTTGCATTATTGGGCCATAATATTGGGCCTAACTTGTTTTACAATTACAAACAACTATTCTGGTTTTTATAATAGGTTCTTACAACTCAGACTCACAACTGTAAGCGATTGCAGAGCGAAAAAAAAGAAGCCCAAACTACAGAATGTAACTTTCTTTTTCTCAGACATAACTGGAGGTTTTTCTTTCTAGATTACCCCACTGTACAAAGAGTGTTATGCAAGTCATCCGGCGAGTAATTAGTAAAAGCTAGCTAACTAAATACACATCATTTCTCTGTTCATTCAAAGTGAAAGCATGGAGATTTTCTCCTTGGTATTCAGACTGCAACCGCGGTATATTGAACTGAAAAATCAGAGTTTTTCAGTGCTCATTTAATTTGCTAACAGTTACTTTAAATGCAACATAAACAATAATCCTTATCCAAAAAATGAAACAGAAAACGGCACTATATATGTGCAACGGCACTATATAGCAAAATTCGCATAACATGTCATATTCATCCATCGATTAACGAGGGAAGATAACAAAGGAAAAAGAATAAAATCGCCACTATGTTACTAAACATTCTTGTGAGCCAGCAAGGCAGCAACGGCTCCGAAAATAAAATCAATCGTTTAGTTTCAGCTACATATATATTACTATATATATATCTATGTTTCTAGCTAGGTGTAAAATTTCAAAAACTTTGTTACATGTAAATTAACATGTAGTAGTACTACAGTAGTGTGTATGTGTGTGAATGGAACCGCGCACTAGAGCACACATGCAACAAAGTTGAAAGAAAAAAAAAATCAAATGTCGCTCGGAATGAACGAAAACAAACACACACACAAAGGGCCTGGCTAGCTGTTTCTCTCTTGTTTCCCGCCCATCTTCAACGTTCAAAAACCAGGCCATCGCATTCACCTCGCATCATCCACAACAACAGATCACTTCTTCACTTGTCTGGTTGTGATACAAGGAAAAGGCGCATCATCCTCCACAACAGATGATGATCAATATTACTAAACTAATGATGTATGGGTTTAGTAACTTTTTCACTGTCTCATAACAAATACTATAGAATATTAAAACGACCATACCTTATATGGTAATGGTTGGACCATATGCAGTCTTATCTTATGTCAGTAATGTATTGTATCCTCATAAATGGATAATGGAGCCCAGCTAGCCGTAGTCGCAGCATTATGTCTTGCTCAAAAAAAAAAAATTAAAAAATGATATATATGGATAAGTACTGAATAGAGATATATCTCCTTTTTGCTTATCACGACAAATACGCAATTTTTTTGGAAATACATACATAGCATTATATTAATCACGACAGAATTTATCTATGACAGTAAACATATTGTTTCATGCTGCCTACCCTTACTAATTAATATTAATCAAAACATGTGCCTCAATATTACATTCCCAAGACACGTATTCACACTGCACAAAATCAAAACTCGAAACAGCACTCAAAAACCTAGCTAGATAACATTACTTGTGCATCTACATCTAATTGCCCGACACCATTACAAAAGTTAACAATCCATAGACGAAATTTAACCTTCTTAAATTCTCTTATAATTAAGTAAATATGGTCGTCTTTTCTTATTATAAGCCGGTCACTTGAATCTTTATCTATTTTGGAAAACCTTTATCTCTAGAGCATTTTTTAAGAATAATGGTCATTTTCGCCATTCTACCATCATGCTATAAGAAATAAAGTGATATTTCTTTTGTACTTGGTGTGAAAAAAATATTCACTACACTCTATAGGGGTTTATCGTGAAATAATATATGATAGTCACATGGCTATATTGTAAAATTATATAAACCTAAGTGATATATTGTGAAGTAAAATAAAATCAAACGGTATATTGTGCGGGAAAATAAAGCTAAGGGAGATTGTGCGTTTTACGAAAAAACAATAATGGAAAAATAAAAAAATGCACTCAAATTTTACATTAATGGAAAGTGTTCCAGATATGAAAGTAAAGAGTAATCTTTTTCCTTTGATTGAGCACTTATAATCCCGACACAAAAAGTTACCCTATTATCACGATCCAATCACCAAGATCATTAGCCCCCCAACTTTTTTTTTTTTGTCTTCTGATGGAAAGGAGCGAACCCACGGTTCTCGGTTTTTATCTTTCTCAGAGAGTACAGAGAGTAGGATATAGTGAGATAGTTGCATTCACGTGACTCGCCGAAAAAAAGTGTACTGACAAAACCGCTATAACTTCGACAATAAAAACAACAGAGAAGAGGAAGATGACCGTTAGAGCTAGCAAGAAATAAAATGGCACTATCGATCCAATATCTGCTACAGTCTACCAACGAAAAGAGATTCTTAATTGTTTATACAATCTAAATGGCACTTTTTTCATGCAGTATTGTCATTCCATATATATACATATAATCCTCTCTCTCTCTTTTCATCAATTCTCTTGCTTGCTCTCCTACGTACCACTCATTCATTCTCTATTCTCCATATCAAGTTCAAACCAGGTGCGGCCTAGCTAAGCTAAGACACTACTCACTGCATGCTTCAAAAGCTATCAAGGAAAAAACCAGAAGATCATTTGTTCAGGGCTGATCATCAATCAATCTTTTTAATTTTTCTCTCATTATTCGATCAGCTTTAGTATTAAATTCGTTAACGACGTCGATGGTTTTTCTTACCTTTTCAAGTAGTAGCATTCAAAAACAGAGTCCAGCAGCAATGCGGTTACTAATACTATGCACCTTCTTCTTCTTCTTCTTATCAGCTTGCCATGCAACGTCGTTGTCCAATCACCTTCCGGCGGCAACTTCATCCGATATCAAGCATAACTACCACCACCATCGCCGTCTACAACGCCACAAGTGGGTGGACCTCATGGGTACCGCCATCTCATGGTCGACCTAAATGGAGGAGGTGATTTCGTTTCTGTCCAGGCTGCCGTGGATGCTGTACCGGAGAACAACACAGTCAACGTTATTATCCATATCAGCCCAGGCTGTTACACGTAATACATTATATCCATCCACCTACTGGCTACTTATACTGTAATTTACACTATGATTCACAGAACCCATGCCCATGAATTCACTTAAATCTTAGTAATAGATATGTCATTGAAGTTTGGGGAAAATCCTGGTCAATTATCTGAAATTGAGGCAATAACAGACCTAGACATCAGTAAATCTCTCTGTTTACACTGCAATAGATTATAGGTACTAATTCCTCCACTTCAAAATACAGAGAGAAAGTAGTGGTGCCAAGGTTGAAACCATACATAACATTCCAAGGCTCAGGTCGTGACACCACTTTCATCGAATGGCATGACAGAGCATGCGACCGAGATCCTAACGGCCAGCAATTACGCACTTACCGTACACCCTCTGTTACTGTCTTGCCAACTATTTCTCCGCAAGGAATATCAGCTTCAAGAATACAGCGCCGGCTCCACTCCCTGGGATGCAAGGTTGGCAAGCTGCGGCATTCAGGATATCAGGAGACAAAGCCTACTTCTCTGGGTGTGGGTTTTATGGTGCACAGGACACCTTGTGTGATGATGCAGGCAGACACTACTTTAAACAGTGTATATTGAGGGGTCTATTGACTTAATTCGGCAATGGACGTTCCATGTACAAGGTCTGTTGTGTAGTATACATTAACTATATGCAACTAAATCCATCTATTTGAACTATTAGTGCTTATGTTTGTGTTGCTGATAATGCAGGATTGTCATATACATTCCATAGCACCCAGATTTGGATTAGCAGCACACAACCGGAACTCAGAAGACGAGAAGACTGGGTTTGCGTTCTTCAACTGCAGAGTAAACGGGTACCGGACGGGTACTCTTGGGCAGGGCACTAGGTCACTTCTCACGGATTGTCTACTCTTACACTTACTTTGATGACATTGTGGCCCATGGTGCCTGGGACGACAGGAACCACATCAATGGTGAAAACAATACCGTGGTTTTTGGAATGTACAAGTGCTGGGGTCCTGGAGCTGAAGCCATAAGTGGACAAGGTTGGGCTAGAGAACTTGACTACGATACAGCACATCGCTTTCTCGCTAAGAGCTTCGTTAATGGAAGGCACTGGATTGCACCTTCTGATGCCTAGACACCCAAAACAACCCACAAAGAGCAGAAGGTTGCGGACAAAGCTTATTTGAAGTAATCAACATTTTTTCCCATTCAACACCACAATCAACATTTAAGTGGATAAAGAAAAATCATTCATTAATTTATTCATGTATTATAATAAGACACAGCATCACTGCATAATAAGAGCTAGCTACATTCATTGATATTTGATTTCAACTGCTTGTTCACATGTTCATTTTTTTGCTGATTCACATGTAAGTCTAATTACTTTTAGAAACAAACCCCAAGCGTCCAACACGATCTCTGTTCAAATATGCATAAGATCGGAATCTCATCTCTTAGCTCACGCGTATCTGACATGATAATTGATCAAACCATCTAGAAATAGAACAAATAGACTCTCATTCCCACCCGCACGTCCACTCCACTTTGTTACATGATACTGCAGTTCTGCGGATCCCACCTGACCTGCAAAATCATTAATAAACCATAACATCCATCTATTAGAGAAATACAATCCCAAGCAAACACTCTCATCACGAACACAACAGTCCTGCTCTCTTCTGACCTCAACGACAATCTTACAATAATCCCATCAACACCCCTAACGAGTGATTACTACTTTAACTTCGACAGCATTCAAACACATTCTCTAGAGAAAATTCAAAAAATAACACCAAAAAGCCAATTTCTGAACTATCAAATCATACAGCATAACTGAACCACCGTACATCTATATATATCAACATTGCTTCTGTCTACATACAGGGCAGCAGAATAAATAAAAAGAGAAGCTTACATCTGCCCAAGCTGCGCTAAATCAATATCAGGAGTGAGCTCCTGCACACGATGTCATTCGGGGGTGTCCACATTCCTGCATCTTCTGCATCAGCTCCATAATCTTAGTAAAGTTGTCAGGGTCACTCTCGTATATCCCAATCAACTCCTTCATTACTTCATACTGGTGAGTGTAGCGTTCATAGTCTTCAGTGCTCAGTCTCTCTTTATGATCTCCAACATTTTGGATATCTTCAGCAATTTCTTTCAGAGGGTCATGGAGGATCTCCTTGGATAATAGGCGTTGCATCATGGACTCTACAAGGGACTCCATTTCCTGTATACAAATTTTGGAGTTAACCCAAAGTATCTAGAGAAGAAATGATGCCTTTTTCTCACACAAGAACAGCTCATCATATAAGGCAAAGCAAGCAGCTAGTCAGACAGCCGCAACCACAAATGAGAGACGTTTGGTTATGGTAACTGATGATCTCAACCAGTCTGTATTAATCTCCAAAAGCAATAAATACTCCATAAATATCAAAGGCTCAATACTAATTGAGCCTAGTACGAATGTAGTCAAGTCTTTGTAACGTGTGTATTGCAACGGGTTCAACAGTCTCTTGTACATTACAGTCCCAGCATATAACACCAGGAACATACCTAATGTAATGCAAGATCAGTAATATGAATGCCCATGTTATTCACAATCTATTATGGCATCGAGAATTATGAAAAAAGGGGTTAATAGCTCCCCAAACTTCTCTCAGATCAATCAATCCCTGGTGATCTCTTCCTCTCTATGTTCAATGATGGCAAAATTCACCAGTTCTTCATCCTCAAGCTCAAAAGTCCAGCGGCAAGCAGGTCCCAACGCCTGAGACTTTATCTGCCGACGGCACTTCGAGCAGTCAATCCATCCTTCTGGACCACTGGATCTTGTCTCAGAGTGTGGAAAGGTACTCTTCTCCCTTTCTTAAGGGTAATGATAAATACAAGTTCTAAACAGATCATATCCCTGTCCTCTGAAAGTAGTAGATGGAGATTTATAACCAGAATATCTAAAATAGACTCGGCAAGAAGCTTATAAACTCATTCTTCTAGCAACTTCGGTGATTCTTGTTTGTCAATCCACTGATCTGGAACCTGCTGCTAATATATGGTCTTATGTTCATGAAACCTACTCTGCACAAACTGTGCCTCACATGGGTGAACTATACTTGGTGATGTCCCCACGTATTCAGTCTTTCCATATCACTAACAAACAAACACTGTGAACTCTTAGACAAGTCCTTTACAACCAATCTTAAAAGGAAACTTCCTACACATGAAGTTTATGGAACAATAAGAAGAACAACACAATTTCCTCATTCCAAAGTCTAAGCTAAGGAGGGCGAGATATCTCATCTCATTAAAGAGGAAATTTCTAGGGAGGGCTGGCCATTTAAGAAGGCTCCACATTTGGACACTAATCACCCAACAACCATTCCCTATCGTATATTCTCTACAGTGCATCAACAACAACCACTCTTGATCAGAAGGCCCCTATGAGATTGTCAAGATTAAACCCCCCAACTCCATCCCCCTTCAATAGTACAAAAAGTTCTTTGGAACTCGAACAGTCTGAATCAATTACTACAAAACGGAAATTATTACCAGTAACTATCAAGTATATCTTTTTGGGTGGTACGGAAACATGGGGGTGACAAATATAGAAGTTGTGCAAACTGGAAATCCATTATAGACTGCCAAAGAGGAAGTACGAAGAACCAACCACCTCCTGTTACCGTTGAGTCAAATCCAACACTAAATACAGTAATAGATACATACCTGCGGCCCAGAAAATTCTTCAAACTGCTTAACCCATTCTTCAATCATTTCGGGATTGAAATCCTCCCCATCCCCTCCAACACCCGCGGTGGACCTTGCAGCTGCTCCCCCAATACCCGACTCCTCCAACCCTCTAAAAGTTTCTCTTGTCTGTTCCCTAAGCTTGTTTAGTGTCTCGGACACATAAGCGTCCGGAGAAGGCTGCGGTTTCGTTCCCTTCTTCTTCTTCGATTCCAAATCAGGCAACCCTAAACCTAACCCTTGAACATTAGTCGGTATAGAAGAAGATGACGCTCCAGTCTCTCCTGATCTCTCATCGGCTTTCCTGTTGAGATCCAAACTCTTCAGTTAACCAAAAAAAAGTGCAAAGTTTCTTCTTTCTTTTAGGAACTGATTGTAATCGTACGTCGAGTGTTTTATTGCGCGAACGACAAAGATAAAAGCAGGCCGTTACTGTTTAGAGGGCTTGAGATTGAGATTCTGGAAGTCGTCCAACGCACCTGGTAACAATTCGTAGAGAATTGTTGATGAAAACTCGATTTGAACCAAAGGATACAATGAAATGAAGCAAGAGAAATGATAGAATAAAAGGAAATTTCACTCACTGTCCAACAATTCGTCTAAATCATCGGGATGAGCAGCCATTGATAATAGTTTACCGTGCTCTCTAGTTCGGGATTATCGGAAGGTACGAAAAGACGGGGTGAAGATAGAAGTTGAGTCCTGAGTAGAGGAAGGATATTGACGGCTGTGAGGCTACATCTAGAAAATTAGATATTTATTGGCGGGGTTGCCTTGGTGGTAGTTAAAACGTACGATAACTTCAAGGAGCATTTCCAAGATAGAGACACGGAGGAAGAGATGACATTCCCGAATCCCAATTACAAACGCGGACGATACAACATTTTTTTTCCCGATCACTGTATGCCTGGGCACTGGCCCTGGCCGTTTGTGCAAATTAAAGCCGGATAAGCTGCCCAAGACAACAAATTGGTTGCTGCTATTTTATAGGGTGATTATGAGTGACTTATGTGATGTTCATTTTTTCAAAAAATTAAAACATTGGACTTCCTTTGGATGTCTTGGTAATAATTGCTGCTTAAAGTGAGGAGAAAATGTAGTTCATGGATGGGTCGGTGTCAAAACACTATTAGGCTCATTTATTGCAATAGCTAAACGGAGTAAAACTCATTTATCAATTTTAAGTTATCAATAATTTAAAACAATTATGTGTTTGAAGATGTTACTATTTACCTATACAATTGCAACTAGACCTGGCAATTTGGGTCACTCGGTTCGGGTTCAGGTTCGGTTCGGATCAATTTGTAGATATTCACTATTCGGTTCGGTTCGGATCGGATCAGGTTATCTGGTTAAAATTAGATTCGGGTGACTTCGGTTTGGTTGATTTCGGGTTAGACTTTGCATTTTTTGATTTTTTCAGGTTATGGATCAAATTCGGGTGACTTACCGCGTTATGCTTAATTGACAAAAATTTAAAAGTATAAATTTAAGCATGTTGTAACACTGAGAGAATAGAAGAAAGATAGAAGACAAGATAGACGTAAATTGTTTTCTCTCATTTCATCCCATTGTGCGTCTATATATTGTACAAAATACATAACCGTTACTGAACCTTTGAGTGGAAGGAATACGAAATATCAAAGGACTTCTGATGAAGAGTTTGGGGGGTTATGGGGGTTACACAAATGAAGAGTCTAAGATAGATGAAAGGGTGATTAGATGTACATCCAATAATTACATTATTTATAACACTCCCCCTTGGATGTACATCCTACTGCCTCATTAAAAACCTTGCCAGGAAAAACCCATTGGGATAAAAACCATGGTCAAGGAAAAAGAGTACAGTCTAAATGTTTCTCCCCCCTGATCAATTTAACAGAATGTGTCTCTTCGATGTCGCATACCGATATCATGAACAAGCTTCTTCAAGACTCTTGAAGGAAGTGATTTGGTAAATAAATCAGCTAGATTCTCGTACAGTCTAAATGTTTCTCTCCCCCTCAATTTAACAAATGTCTCTTCGATGTCACATACCGATATCATGAACAAGCTTCTTCAAGACTCTTGAAGGAAGTGATTTGGTAAATAAATCAGCTAGATTCTCGTCAGACCGAATCTTGCGAACATCGAGAATACCTTTGGTCTGAAGTTGATGAGTTGAAAAGAACTTTGGTGATATATGCTTGGTTCGGTCACCTTTGATGTATCCTTTCCTTATTTGTGCAATGCATGCGGCATTATCCTCGTATATCACCGTCGGCGTCTCTTGATATGACTGAAGACCACAAGAACTTAAAATATGGTGGATAACTGATCTGAGCCATACACATTCTCTTCCTGTTTCGTATAGAGCTATTAGCTCGGCATGATTCGATGAAGTTGCCATTGTAGTTTGCTTCATTGCACACCATGAAATGGCAGTTCCACCATGTATATATCATAGCACTCCTCTTCGTATAGATCTCATGATAGAATCCTCATTAAACGTTTGCTCAGGAAACCCTGTGATGTAAAAACCAAAACAAAGGAGAAAACATAACCACATAAAGATTCTCCCCCTGAATTTGACATGTATGAATGTATGCCAACATTCATTTCATAAATATGTCATCAATCCTCATCATCTTAACTTTGATGAAAGGGAGAACAATGGTGATTTATGTTTACCGAGAATCATCACCTTACCAGATGGGAAGTCTTATATCACCATTAATCATTCACAGGTAAAACATATAGTGTTTTCTTGATCCGAGTCTCACACATTTTTCTATATTGATGATAAATTTGTGTGATCCAATTTGCTCCCAAGGTTTGTTTGATATTTCCATAAGAGGAGTATCCTTTACTAGTCATGTATTATCAACTTGACTTTACAAATATATATATATATATATATATATATATATATGAGTCTAGTGCAAATAATGCACTCTCAAGTATTTGAACTTAATATCCACATATATGCCCTCTTAGTGGCTTATTCCATACCTTGGCTCATTTGATATATCGATATATATATAATTTTATGAGATATGACTTGATACCATTGTGGTTTAGTTGGTTCTCATCCAAGTCACCATTGATCATATAAAAACATAAGGCCTTTAGAGAAAATCATTCTTAAGATTTTCTTCGAATACCAATTCCTGGGAATTCATATGTTCACATTATGCTCTCTTTGAGAGTTTAGATCCTCTTTTAAGGGCTACATATAAGTTAACACGGTGTACTATTTATCATTAACTTTCTTTGAAAGTTTATAGCTCCTTTTCCAAGGGATATACACCTTTTTCAAGGGTTTATTATTTTCCACCAAAGTTTATAGCTCCCTTTTTAAAGGGCTCAACACCTTTTTCAAGGGTCTACTATCTTCCACCTTTGCGATATTACAACTCATTTATCCACTAGGAGGAACACGTTCATTTCTCATATCGGGGTGGATTATAACATCTCATATGCACAACTTTGATGCATTATCATGCTAGCATCACATACTTTGGCGTGTTTATGATTTGTCTTTATTAACTTTTGGAAGTCAAACTATGTACTTCCTTTACTCTTGGAATATATCATTTTGGCAGTTTCTTCCCCCTTTTGAGGGTCCTGAAACTCCTAATTTCCTTTTTCCTTCTGTGTCATTTAGCATATTTGTCCCCCTTTCGAGACACTAGACTCCTCTTTCGAGGGTCCTAACTCCTCTTTCGAGGGTTCAAATCTTTCCTAATTTGCCTTTTCCTTTTGTGCCATTTTGGCATATTCGTCCCCCTTTCGAAGGACTGGACTCCTCTTTTGAGGGTCCGAACTCCTCTTTCAAGGGTCCTTTGGATCCCAAGGGTTGACCACGCCTCCAGCGTACTTGGGATTCACTTGCCATAGCGGTTGTCTCCCACACTTCTAACCGAGCTAGAACATTCGCAGCTAGTATATATGTGATCACGTTACTTTGTTCATATCTATGAACTCATCAAGTAGTTGCAACATTTTCCAAATGAATTATTTTTAACATCTGGTTCATTTTGCTTTGTCATGCATGACATAATTCATAGTCCATTAACATTTGGTTAAGGACATTCAAGTTAGAGACAACCGCTCTCTAATTTGACATCTTAAAAATTCATAAGCATCTTGGAGACTCATACTTCCCAGAAGCATGGTTGTAGCAACATTCAATATGTGCTTGCTTTTGTAATCTTTCAATAAGGCACAATTGATTTTACTGATAAGACTTTGTTTCAAATATCAAAACATATATCATTCTCCCCCTAAAGTTGAGAATGCTTAAGAACTAAAGAAGTTCATTATTCTCAACTTTCCCTTCTTTTTTTTGTAACCCTTTTGATATTTTTTTAATGGGGGAGGTATAGACACAAACCCAATTGTCTAACCTTTTTTCTTTGCTATACAAAACTAACGACTTAATAAGGTCGTTCTTAGTGGGAGTATAAGTTACTCAATACCACTATTCTTTCAAGTTTCATATTATCCATCTTAATCTCAAATTCATATGGATAATTTCATTATAGCTAGATTTTTCTAAATCAATAGCCCAATGAATACAATACTTCATGTGACCATTATTTGATGTATCAAACATCATATATATATATCTCAAAGGTCCACATGGAAATTTTTCTGCCCATACTTAATCCATGATATTTCAAGGGAGTATAAAAATTCTCATCCATTTCCTTTGAATGATCTCGCTGTATCTTATGTGAACTATTGTCACCCGAGTAAGAGCCTGGAAGTTCTTGATAGTTTAGAAAACTAGTGATTCGACATCACTTTTCTCATGGATGGCCCATTTTTCCGTTTCATATAAGAAATATTTTATTGTACACTAACCGCATATTAGTGACCCCTCCTTTTTCTTTTGGGCTTTATGGGATTGGATTTTACGTTATATCAACTTATATAACTTGGCACATTTTGTGCTTGTTTTCCCATCATACGAGCATACTTTGTCATTAAATAAGTGAATCTTCAATGTTTATTCTTATTCCCTCAAGGAACATAATGAAGAGCTTTTAAAATTCACGGCTCACAATAGCAAGCTCTCATTCTTTATAGCCTCTTATAGACTATAGAGATGTATATAAAACATTTTCAGTTGTGCATTATAGCACTATCAATAAATTATGACCCTTTGTCATTTAATCACTTTCAACATGCTCACAAATTTATTATAGACTTCAAAGATGGTTCAACGGACCATATTTTATTCCTTTTGAGTACCATGAATAACTAATACCCAAAGCATGGTTATAAAATATATCAAAATTCATGTACTCGAGCGCGTCTTTCGCACTTTATAAATATGTACTAAGGATGATACCTTAACACTTTTTCATCAATAATAACATCATCTCAAATATCCTTCATGGAAATGTAACGGTCTACCATGATGTCAATTGCACACAATTTCCTTTTTACATGGTCCAACCATGTATGGATGTACAATAATCTGTCATAGATTATAACATCTTTTACAATCGACCTTTACAAGATAAAATGGTCATTTTCATAAGCTAACTCAAGCTTTTAGTTATCATCAATGATCTTACATACAGATCTTGCCAAAAGCAACCTCAAGCTCGACTTCTTTCATAATCATGCATGATACACATTATCATTTCAGAGCTTGAGTCGAAAATTCATTGGGAAAATAATAATCCTCAAATGTAACTTCTCAATGGTTACTTAGGAGACCATGTAACTTATACCAAAGTTACTTTGTGTGGAGTTATTTTTAACTCTTTAAAATCTATCTAGCTCTCCTAGAGCTTTTACAATTGGTCCAATCTTATATCAAATGTGGACCATTTTTAACATCCACCTCAAATACATAGTCATGCATGAGGGAAAATAATAATTTATCATTCTCAATCTTCAATGTAATTTTCTTGCACGAGGGAGTATAAGGATCTTACAGCTCTCAACCTCAAGAGCATGATTTCGCGAGAGAGAAATATTACACTCTAGTGCTCAACCTCCAATGCTTGTATACAATCGAATAACATGATCCTTTTATTTTTTTTCCTCTAGTGCACTCATCTTGCACGAGAACCTATACGGATCTTATAATCCTGAAACTCAAATGCACCGTCTTGCATGAGGTAATATTTACAATCTCCTTTTTTAATTACATAAGAGAATTATTAACATCTAGTGCAACATCTTGCACGAGGTTATCACCTTTTTTTTGTTACTATCTCAAAAGAGATTTCCTCATAAACGGTAATTCAAGCCCATCATATGGCAATAATGTTTTTTAATCATAAAATAAAATTGAACGAAAAGAATTATACCATATTTGATGGTTCGCTTTTCAAAACAAAAATATATAACGTCAAATAATACTTTGAGAGAGTAATTATACAAAAATCATTATACCACAAAAATATGTAGTTCTTCGTGATTAAACTGATAGTTCTTTAAAAAACTATAACAATATATTGCCATCGAAAATACCGTTTTCCTTTAGCGATTTTTTTAACTTAAAGTTTCTATTATTCAATAAATAAAAAGCTCCACCCCCACGGAATCTCACAAAAATAATTTTTTTCCTTTACCATTTTTCTTTGTTAAAAACTGTGAACTTTATTAACAAAATAAAGAAGGATTTCTCCTTTGATTTAAAAATACATATACACGTTTATATAAATTATTTTAAGTTGTGTCTAACTTACCTGCTTGTTAAAATGATTATGTCGGTAAAATTGATTAAACTTACTTACACCTTCTAAAATCGGTAGAGTACCCATCAAATGCGGCTTCAACATATAAACTTTTTTTTTGGCATCACAGAGTCTTGATAAAGCACAACGATTTCTAGTAGGATAAATAATAACCATCATCACAAGGTACATGACCGAAGACCTCATGCCAAGAAATCACAGAACATAAACAAACACTGTGAAACCATTATTTTGCAGTTGAAATTGGAAAAACAAAATGAATAGATTATTGAAAGTGGTGGGCGCTTGAGATCTGGATCTTCCCTCGAGAATGAAAGCGAAATGTCGGGATAGATCTAAAATAATGCCATGTAGCTTGAGCAGACTACCCAATTTATCCCTTCTCCAAGCTAGAGCCCAGGGAAGTCCTGATGAAGCCAAAATGATCTTTGTTGATGATGTATATCAGAGAGAATAATACTTTTTTTAGTATAGTCTATTGTGCTGATAACGTGTTGTAACACTGAGATAATAGAAGAAAGATAGAAGACAAGATAGACGTAAATTGTTATCTCTCATTTCATCCCATTGTGCGTCTATATATAGTACATAATACATAACCATTACTGAACCTTTGAGTGGAAGGAATACGAAATATTAAAGGACTTCTGATGAAGAGTTTGGGAGGTTATGGGGGTTACACAAATGAAGAGTCTAAGATAGATGAAAGGGTGATTAGATGGACATCCAATAATTACATTATTTATAACAAAGCAACCTTTGTAACTTGTATTGATTTTCATATTTGGATCCAAATTCTCTTAATATAGTGTTACTCTTGATGAAGATTGCTATTGTGTATTGGTTGGTTATACATAACAAATTGGATGACAATATTTTTAATATGAATTTTTAACTATAGATTTACTAATTGTATTAACCAAGTATAAATTTAAAATTTGGTGAATCAATGGTCAATATTCGCGACAACTTCTCTAAAGGGACTATGTTTAAGATCGGATGGTTTGTTTATGTACTTTCAAGTTATGTAGCCTTATCTTTATGCAGCCGCTGTTCTTTTCGCTCAATGCTAGTAGTTTAGATTCTAGGTTGTTACGGGATGTGGCGGGTACTCTTTTTTCTTCCTTGGCTTTTCCCACTGGGTTTTGCCTTGGAAGATTTTAATGTGGCCCAACTTTGTCTCATCCCCCTGGTTTTCCAGGATTATCTTTTAATAAATGGCTCTAAGCCTCAATTATATAAAGGGAAAATTCACGATATACCCATGTTTTCTTTCGTAATTCACAATATACCCCTGTGATTTTTGTAATCCAACTTTAAACCTGCTTAAATGTTGTTCAAAATTGATGAAACTTTATATGGACGATGCTAAAGTGTTATATTTTGGTCCAATATCAAATTTGAAGTTTTTTAAGCTCACATGTGTCTGATGTTGTGCCTGTGCCTCCCGCCATCCCGCGCTGTCATATCCCGTGTGCGTCCTGCGTCAACGCCCATCATCTCGAGCGAGCGTCACGCGCCCGTCATCTCGAGTGAGTGTTGCCCATGCCAATCTATCACCACCTCGCGTTTGTGCCCTTATGCGCCAATCATTCATTATTCTTTGCTAATGTCTTAGGATTTCTAATGGATAGATTTGTTTTAAACCGTTGTTGGGTTTTGTTACGCATTGACATCATCACTGATTTGGATGCCATCATTTGCACCCATGGCCCTTAATTATTGAAAGGCTTTCTAGTTTCTCTTCAATATCTAGTATTGTTTATGTTTGCTGGGACATCTTCACACCTATAGGTTATGCAACAGTGATTGGACATTCATCGTGCAGGATGCTATGATTAAGCACGAAGATATATAGGAAAATGTTGCTAGGATGAAGACTGAGCGGTTGTTGAGAAAATTTCATCTCATCACGTTGGAAGTTTTCTTGTAGTTAGTATAACCTGAAGACTATAAGAAACAAATTATGTGATTGCATTTGTAATTTTCTTAAACTACTTAAACAAACCAGTATGTAAAGAGGGTCCAGTTACGTGTTGTAGAGTATTAATATTGTTTCCCCCTTGAAGGTTAGCTTCAAGCTTCTACACTTCACTTTTTGGCTATACTTCAATGTGTCTTGAAACTTGGTGGAACAGAGTCGGTCATAAATATAATATGCTTTTTGTGAGTTGTTGATTTGTAGGAGGTTGAACCAATTTCCTTGGACACGACAAAAGATGGCAAGAATTGTAAAAATGAAATGAAAACATTCCTTATTTTAGTCCCAGCTCATGGAAATTATACGTTTGTACATGCCAATAATAAACAGAAGGATAATGGAAGTTTGTCTAGTTTCATGTGTGTTTGGGTGAATCCGGTTGGGGTCAATTCGTTTTGGATCAATTCAGCTCGGGTGGATTCGGGTATATCAAATTTCGGTTTGATTCAGTTTTGGTTTGGTTTGGTTGAAATTTTCGGGTCACATCATTTGGTCTAAATTCAGGTTCGAATCGGATTGGATCGGGTCAGTTTTCTAGTTCGGGTCACCATTACCAGGTCTAGTTGCAACTACCAACTGATCACAGATGAATAATAAAATTGATAAAAATGTTATAAATAACAAAAAAATTAAATTCATTATTAAATTGTATCCCTATGAACCATTTTATAGACAAAAAGACACTTGCATATATCTCTTATAAGGGGGCGTTGCCACACAACTTCCAAACTCAGTATTTGTAGCTTTAACATAAAGCTCCATGCAGTTAACTAATGTGAGTTGGCCATGTGTATCATAGTTACAAATAGGGCCTATTAGAATTAGACACTTGTCAATGCACTTTTTTAAAAAGGCAGATTAATTGCTTATCATTGTAACTGAACAACCCCTAAGACTATAGCAGGTAAGACTAATGCATTTAAAAATAAATAAATTTAGTTGCTTGCTTGGTAAGTGATAATGGAACGAGTATAAAAATAATGGCATGACAATGCGAACAAAATCAATGAGTATGATAAATTATTATCATATCAACCCTTGTTTGGTTATGACAAATTTTCTGTTACGAATATATATATATATATATTATTTACCTACTTATTATGTTATACAAATAGTAAAAATTTATTTTGAAAAATAAAACAAATTATTTTTCAACAAAAATTGTTTGATAACGTTAATATAATTCAATAAAAGATTTTGAAAATCAGGTTGACGAAATTCAATTATTCCAAATGGTGCGAACAGATAGAAGATCAGTTGAAGTCCGTGGTTTACAAGGTTAGAAGGTGGTGACGCAAGGTGATTACAAACCTACTGTCGTTGTTGAAGGTGTGAGACAAACCAAACCTGCGGGTCAATGGACAGAAGCCGATGAAAATCTTTAAGCAAAAATAAACAAGCTCTTCGCATTCTTGTCTCCTCCTTGTCTGACAAAGATCAAGGAAGGGTCTTGCGTATAAGAACCGCAAAAGGAGTATGGGACTTTCTGAAGATTGCTTATCAAGGAACAGAATCAATCCGCAAAGCCAAGGTAAAACAGTTTCATCAAGAGTTTCACAACTTTAAGATGTCAGAGGAGCAAATCTAGCATTGACGGTGGAAAGGTTCAATCAAGTGCTTATGAAACTCAAAATGGTTGGGGGTAACTCTTTCTAATAAGACTGCTAATGAAAGATTTCTTGATTCATTAACCAAGGATTAGCTTAACTATACATCACTTCTTGAGAAAATGAAAGAATTATCATTTACGTCGTTTGAAGAATTATGTTCAGATCTGATGGTTCATGAAAGCAAGATGAAGGAACAAAATATAGTGGTGCATAAGGATTTCACTTAAAAGGCAAAGATAGCCGTTAAGATGCCAGACTAGGACTATGATGATGACCTAGAGAATGAGTACACTAGCACAAGGAATGAAGCGCATTCTTAGTCGAAAACTTGGAGGTTACCAAGGTGAAATTCTAGACGTGCGTATAATACCAGCAAGCATGAATGTTTTTGATGTTACAAAATAGGACATCTGATAGAGGATTATCCTTTACCTTTGAAACCCTCACAACATCGAGGATGTGAGTCATGCATGACAACCGCTATATGGGGTGAGAATAATGCTGAATCAGATGGCATAGAAAGCAATGAAGGACATTTTTGCATGACTGCAGTCCATCGGTCTCATACTGATGTTGCCAAATATGATTAGTTTGATGGCTAGAGATAAGGTACTCTAATCTCTCATAAGAGATCAGGCTTGTTCTCAAAGCTTGAATGATATTTATGATAGTTCTACCAAGTCTCAAGTGTTTAATATGCTGAAAGATGCTCTTTCAAAAATTAAGGATTTGGAAGCAAAACAGGTACATAACACTGAGTCTCACATGGTGATTAGTAAACTACAAGAAGAGATGGTAGTTTTGAAAGAACAAAATAAGGAGTTAGCATCTCAGTTAGTCTTAAACTCAGCTAAGGTTGTTCAATCCACATTTACTACACCCGTCAGTACCAAACTGAGTTCTATTCCCCAGTGGGTAGAAAAAGGAATTCAATCTCTCAAAGCTGATAATGAGTGGATACGTCAGGATAATGCTGATCTTCAAAGGCAGTGTGATGCACTTAGTAGAAAATTAGACATTATGACTTTGGAAAATCCCTCTTAGTATAAAGGAAAAGCCAAACTTAATGAAATGGTAGGTCGACCTAATCAAGGACGTAGTGGTCTAGGGTTTCATGGCACCACTTCATCAACATCTAATGTTTTACCTCAAAAACAAAATTCACAGACTAGGATTAATCCTACAAGATATCCTAGTGTGGTTAATCCATGAACATCATATACTACTGTTGTGAATGTTGCTTCACGTGCAAGGGTAGAATGTAGTCACTGTCATATACATGGTCATCATATTCGTTCATGTCATAAGATTCAATGTAAGAATGCTCGACTTGCTCAGTCTAATACTGTTAAATATGCTTAGCTTTATATCAATCTTAGACGACCCAAACAACAATGGGTCCCGAAGCAGCACTAATTGTTTTCTCTTCTCAAGATAATAAAGACTATCCAAATTGGTGGCTGATGGACTTTGGATGCTCTCTTCGTATGAATGGAAATCATACTCTACTAACTTTCGTTCGGTTTTTCATGTAGGATCTGCCTTCTTCCTAAGGGCTTTCACAGATCGAGACTGATAAAAAAATGTACTTCTGGTTCTACCCAAATTGGTCGGTTCAAGCCCGGTGTCTTGGTTTTTCTAAGAGGCAATCACATATTGCACTTAGACCTGGCAATTCGGGTCACTCGGGTTGGGTCAGTTCAGGTCGGTTTAGGTCGGGTCAATTATAGATATTTAATATTTGGTTTAGTTTGAATCGGGTCAGGTTCATCTGGTTTAAATTAGATTCAAGTGACTTTGGTTTGGTTGATTTCGGGTTTGGGTGACTTCCGTTCGGGTTAGTATTTTGGATATTCAGTTTTTTCAGGTTATGGGTCCACTCAGGTGACTTATTCAAGTTAGGTTAGGTTAACAAAAAAATTAAAGTACGAATGTAAGCAACCGTTGTAATTTGTATTGATTTTCATATTCGGCTTCAAATTCTGTTAAAATAGTGTTAGTATTGATCAAATTCAAGAGTACTATTGTGTATTAGCTTAACTCAATCTAATTAGAGGAGAATTTTTATATATTAATATTTAACTATAGATTTCTAAAGTGTATCGACCAAATTACATTAAAAATTTGTGAATCAATGATCAATATTTGACACTCGACATCGCTGCCTCGCACGTGCACCGCCTGTCGCCGCCTTACGCGCGTGTCACCTGTAGCCGCCTCACGCGCACCCCTCGCCGTCATTCCCAAGTTGTGTAATATTTATTATTTTGTGATATTAATGAGAAACCTAAGTGGTGACGTGATGATACACATTCAAACCATTCCCAAGTTTAGGCATCTACTCATCAGTATCTCATAGTATATGTCTCAACTAAAAAAAACTTAGGTTTTATAATTGAAACTTCATCAACATTTCTATATTATACTATATTTATAGGTTAAAGAGTAGACCGAAAGATTGTACTGGGTTCTACTTTATTATTTTTCTGGAGTACCTTCATGGACATGGTAAAGACATTACTCATAACGAACATACATTACATAGCTCAAAGATCAATAAGTGTCATGTATTTGATTGTAAAAAAATATTACTTACAAACCTTGACAAGTTCCACCAGCACTATTATGGTAGCACTTTAAAGTATCATTATGTATTTTTGGTATCAAGATTATTGTTTAAGTTGGAATAAATATATTTAGGCTTTAACAAAGTTTCCCGTGTGAATTCGGTTCGGGTTAATTCGAATCGGGTGGATTCGGTTCGGATGAGTTTGGTTCGGGTGAGTTCAGTTCGGGTGAGTTCGGGTTGTACCAAACTACGGTTCGATTCAGTTTCGGTTTGGGTCTGTTCAGATTTTTGGGTCACATTTTGGGTCACGTCCTTCGGTTAAAAATCAGGTTTGGATTGGGTCAATTTTTTGGGTTCGGGTTACTTTTTCCAGGTTTAATTGCACTCTCCATCATTGCAACTGAATATATCGATGCTACTGGATGTTGCGCCCACATCCTCTACCATCAATATCAATTGGCTGACTATGGTATTCCTCAGTCTCTTGTGCCAATCTACTGCAATATTCTCTTTAGCATTGCACTGACGACAGATTCAGTTCAACATTCCATAATTACACATATTGATGCATCATCACTTTTCTCAAGATCAAGTTGACAATAATATTGTGGAGCTTCCTCATTGTGCCGTTGATCAATACTTGGCAAACAATTTCACCAAATCTTTTCCACGCAAAACATTTTCCCCCTTCAGTCCTGCTCTGTGGATTCTCTATGTTGATAAAGGTGTATTTTTTTATTTATCGTATTGACGACTACTGTGTGCATCAAACTTGGTACTTTAGAGTGAGTGGAGCATGACGTATATTTTATTATTTCATTTCTCTATAATAAAGTGAGGTTTACTTTTTTTTCCGTGGCACTTCTTGATTATTAATTTGGCTGATCTCAATCAGATTCTAAGTTGGAACATCTAACATCTGATGGCAAAATGCATTTCTTACCACCACTTATATTTCCAGTTTTTCTCTACCTCACCACCTTCCCCCTCAGCATAGAACCCGCTTCCGCTGGCCACTTTACACTCACTATTTTCTCTGCTTGTTTCCTATACAATTTTGTCAATTTCTTTGTTGCACACATTTTTATCTCACCAATGACTCCATACTGGTCTTTTTGCTAGTCTCTTCTTCCTA
Source organism: Limonium bicolor (assembly GCA_023374045.1). Classification (NCBI taxonomy): domain Eukaryota; kingdom Viridiplantae; phylum Streptophyta; class Magnoliopsida; order Caryophyllales; family Plumbaginaceae; genus Limonium; species Limonium bicolor. The sequence continues at coordinate 476,372,525 of CM041777.1, read as the reverse complement.
GCCCATAAAATATTCTCAAATAATAAGGAAAAATGATGATTTACTTCTGGTTACACAAGCATTGTCCAACTTCAAATGCTAGCTTTGCCTCAGTACAAGGCTGAACAACCCTGTTCAAGATTAGATCTGAGGTTTTTAGGAAGAAATAAAGGAATTATGCAATACTCTACAAACGAAGATTCGTATAAGTCTTATCCACTTATGATGTACCATATGTTGCATGAGATTACACACAATCATTCTTCATAATGTATCTTTGGATGATGCCCAATCTAAGCCTTTGAATCATAATCATGAACTAGGATCCATAACTCTCTCTAAGATGGGTCATGGGCTTGACGATGGTCAGTAAATTGTTAAACAACCACTAAAGGCTTCAGGTGTGTCTTCATAGCCCTCAGAGCTTCGAGCCCATCTATTTAAGCACATGAAGAAATTTGCAAAAGTTTTTCTTGAAGGCCTAACTTATATGGTCAGTGGCTTGGCCTTAGGGCATTCTTGAAGTTTGTGTTGATCTTTTTCCCTATTTCCTGTTGCCTTAAATTTCGACAACCATCCAGCCTTAGCCTGACCATGCCATTTTTTCATGCCTATTAATTGCCAATTTTATATGGAGTGCCAATACCTATGTTTTGTGTTCCTACACACAAATTTGTATAAAATGTCATTTTAATGATATTTTATGCTATTTTACATTTCGTGAGATAAACTTTTTGGTACCATTTTGTGATTTCGCAAAAGGGGGAAATATGGTGGATACTTTGAATGTGTTACTTGCTTAACCAAATCTCATACAAGTGCTGCAAGGTTTTAACATCTACAGGGGGAATGCATATCTTGAGGGGAATGCCACATTATCTCACCATAGAGGTTTGCTCACATCAAAAAGGGGGAAATTGTAAATGTATATTTACATTAGGTTTTTGATATGGCAAAGGTGTCAGCTTGAGTCTCACTAGAAATATCTCAACAACCTTTGCACCAGCTTTAGTAAAAGATCTTAGCAAATCCTTTATGTAAAATATCTCAATAAATCTTTTACATAAAAGATATCAACACATTCTTTACTCAGCATTATTTTCAAGAGGAATTAATTAAAGAAGAAAGAGAATATCGATCAACATTATACTAAGATATATTTTAGGATCTTTTATTTGTAATTTATATTAGTTTTTGATGAAGTTTTTCTATAGATATTTAGGAGGTTGTTAGTTGTCTCCAAGTAGTATAAATGTATAGAGAAAACATCAGAAAAGGTGTGACTTTCACCTTGTAAAAATATAGTCTTTGAAAGAGTAGAGAGTTGTTGATAATGATCAATGTTTTGTATAGAATTAGACGTGGGAGTGATTGTTCAAAGTGTTGAACATATGAGGTGAGGAGTTTTCAAGTTATCAATAATAAGATTGATAGCAAAGTTTTTCTTCTAAACACTATCTGTCTCGTTCTTCGTTTCAGTCTCATACTGAGGCTTCTGATTACCTATATTACGAACTTACAAATACCAACAAGACAAAATAACTATATAGCGGAAGAAGCCGAAATATTTTGGCGTCTAAACTACTAATAATTAATGCTACATAAACAACAATACAACACCAGTAACAACAACAGTGACAATATTGCAACAACAATAAAAATAGGATCAACAACTATAACAACATCAACGGTCACAACTTTGTAAATAAAAAAATAACGTTTGCATAAGCACCAACAACAAGCAGTTGTTGTTGTCTCCAAGAAAATAAACAAATCTTGACACATAAGAAAATGTTATCAAGGAAAACATCTTTTGGGGTGATCCCTAGAAAGACTGATATGTGCGTTTATAAACCTTAAAACTATGCACATGACAATCAGCAATAACAACAATAGCAAAACAATATTCAAACCATTGGCAATTATGTTGTCACCAACATATCGAACAAATCTTAATTGTAAGTGTTGGAGTATAATCTGCGACATATGTTTTGATTATCTCCTTTATATACTGTGGAATATAGTTGTGGTTAATGATTATGGGTAAGCAAGATGATACATAGATTTACATGGTTCGATCTTGAATGATCTAGATCACAGAGGTCGACAAAAGTTGTAGTATGAATGGGAGAACACAAGTGAGAAGAGAGAGAATTAATGTATGTGTGTCCTCATAAACTCATAAAAAAGATATTGATTGTTATTTATAGAGAAAGAGACAGAATATCCAACTCATCATGATAGATTGTTGCTTGTCTTCTGGCTGGGTGATGAGGTGGGCTACCTCTATGTGGAATAGGGTTAACGTCTTCCGGGGTAGTCCTGTCAGGGATGAAGCTTCCTTCATTTGCCTAGCTGCTCGTTGATTATGAAGAATGACACATCAATCTTGGGGTATTTAATGAAGTGTCAAGAAGACGTGTGAATGGTAATAACGGGTTTTGCGACAAGGCTGATAGGACTATATGTCAGCGCCGCGTGTGTCAAGTCATTAGTGCTCTATGCAGCAGAGTCGAGGTCGTCATAGTGAGGAGCTGGCCAGGGAGCCTGGCTGGAGTATCTATTGGGGGAACCCGGCTATTCTTGGTTGGTTAGCTTTGAGCTTACCCGGTTTCTTGAGCCTAGTGTTTGGTGGTCGGCCACCTTATTCCTCGGTTGTTGGTTCCACATTTAGGGTACGTGTTTAAGAGTACAAAAGTGTGGCTAGTTTCCCTTAATGACATGGTTAAGGCGAAGTTAATTACATCGTACCAATAATAAGACAATGCTGTAAGGTTATGAAGAAAAGTGATAGTGATTGCAACAAACATCTTTTAGGGGTCCATCAACAACAACATCAAAAATTTATTTAACCAAAAGTAATATTGATATCACTAGGAAAATGAACAAAACCTCACTTGAAGGAGATGATCTCAAGTTTGAGAAGATGATAACGATCACAACAAACATCTTTCGGGGTGGATCACCCAGCCAGACTAATCAGTATCCTTGTCAACATGAGAACGTTGCACAATGTCATTAAGTTAGTATTCCTAATGACTAGGGCCTTCAAAAGAGCATTACACAACTTCAATAGTTTGACCTTCTATACTGCAAAGTTTATGTACAACCAAAATTTACACGAATGAGTGATAAATCTAGAATCATAACAGACAATAATTACAACTATATAGTTGTTCGTAAAATTAGCTGGTGAGTGTAGGTAAATAGCTACAAATGTGATTTCAAGATTTATACATGCTCATTCATGACCACCTTTGTAATTCTAGACATTTATATATGTAATTAAACTTAACAAATAAATGTTTTGGCCTAGTTTCCTTACTAGTCTGGGAGTAGCATTCTTAATGCAGTTCTAGATCCTGTCGAGTTAAGTATTCAATTGTATGACAAAAGAAAAACATTTTCTTTTAAAAAACAAACCACGTTTAACATCAAAAGGAGCAACGACAAATAGTGTTTATGTAATTAAGTCTTTATGATGATAATTCTGAATGCATTTGGGAGAGTAAGACTTGATATCAATGCACATCATTAAGAAAAAGTAGAATTATCAAAAAAAAAATTAAGAAAAAGTAGAGATTCACAAAAATTTCTTTTTTTTTTTTTTTCAAGATGTAAAAACTCTTCTCATGTTGAAACATTCACTAAATAAACAACCAACTCCGTGCATAACCAAGACACTTTGGTATCGATGAACAGATGCATATCCTACAATGAAGATATTTACTTATCTATGTGTGTGACTTTACGTACAGATCTATGGAGGTTATAGCCCCACTTTATTGCTCGTAGATTTCTCAAGGTTATAGCTTTGAAAAGATGCATACGTTTTTTTATAATATTACAAGAATAACTTGCAATTTCATAGTTTAAATAATAAAACTATTAATAAGATCTTTTTTCTTGTGGGGAAGCCACAATTCTTAATCGAAGTGACATTTTTTTGAAGATTTTCAAATTCTTCTAATTGATTGCATCAATATATATATATACACTTAATTGACATACATGACACGAGCGGAAAAATTCACCATCTCGAGTGCCTGTTACAGATGGATTACGCATAGGAAAAGGTGACCTCATCTCCTAATACTACTTGTATATGAAGCACACGTTACAAGAAATTAGTTAGCAGCAATATAAAGTATCACGTGTCAAAAATGTCTGTTATACAAGTTAGTTTTACAAATTGTAATTAGTTAGTGTAAAGCTCGTATAAAAGAGCAGTTCTGCTATACTGAAACACAAGTAATGATATAGTATTCTCTTTCATTCTATTCAATCTCAATCCTCTATTCCTACTAGCTTGTGCATGACTGTAATTCCCTCATTTACGGTCTGCAAGGTTAGTGAGTTTTGGTGTTCCAAAACATTAGTTCTATTCTCGTCTCTATTCTATCTTCACTCTATCGATATGTAGTTGATATAGGTACATCCAGTAACAAAGGTATCAGAATCTAGGCGGTTCTGTACCATCAATGGCTGAAACAAAAAATGCTCAGCTAATCAGAGACGCAATGAAAGAGTTAAAAGCTTCATTGCAACCACAAATCCAGGCGATGTTCAATGAGCAGAATGCTAAGATTGACAAGAATATAGGTGATCTGTTTGAAGCTCTTCGACTACACACGGCAACAATGTCTGAAAGAAACTCGAGTGAGCCTGACATATCTTCGGGCAAAACTTCTGTACGCAAGAACTCAACTCGAGAGTCACCAGACTTGCCAAACTAGACTTTCTTTGTTTCGATGATGAAAAATTGAAGTACTAGTTATGCAAGATCGAACAATTTTTTACAATCAATCACACTCCTGACAAACTGAAAGTAGGGTTGGTGTCAATTCATTTTGATGCTCAAGCAACTTGCATTATTCGATTGTTCAGTCGGAAGCATGATGTTAAATGCTGCAAGATTGACAAGCTTATAAAGAATTGCTCAAAGAGCATGTTGGAGAAATTCTAGATATCCAATGGCCGAATTGAAAGCCTTACAAGAAACGGATGGGATTGTTGAATATCACAGTAAGTTTGAGTTATTTCGAACAAAAATTAACTTACTTAAGGATTACTTGGTGAGTGTTTATTACGCACAGACACTCAAATGCGGATACGCATGTTCTAAACTCAGTCAGCTCGTCAATGTCTCTTACTAGGGTGATTGTATGAGAAGGCTCACCCAAGGAAGCCAGGTGCTAGCTCTTGGGAACCTTTTAAGGGAATATATGTTCAGGTGAAAGGTTTGTTACCCACCCCTAAGGATCTTGACGTCAAGAAGGATCAACGGAGTAAGAATAAGGAATCAGGAGTTCTGAGGAAAATTTTAACCTCATAACAAATGAATGAGCACAAGGGCTGTGATACTATTGTGATGAGAAGTATACTCCTGGGCACTACTTGAAACATAAGAAAGCTCAATTATACTTGATTGAGTACGCTGAGGAGGAAGAATCAATTGAAAGATAATTCACATTTACCAATTCAAGAAGAGGAACCCCAAATCTCTGTCAGCGCCCTAGTGGAACATTTTCGAACTATGAGGGTGAGGGGAATTCATTCTAAGAGATCATTATTCATTCTAATTGATTCAGGCAGTACACACAAATTTTTGGATCGAACTATTGGTGAAAAATTGGGTTGTAAAATTCAACCTATCAAGAATACTTTAGTATTAGTAGTTGATGGAAGTACTCTACGAGTGGGAGGTAAGGTGGTTGACTTCATTTGGAGTTTGCAAGGAATCAAGTTTAAGCCTAATTTTATGGTGATTCCCTTGGGATGTTGTGACATAGTTCTGGGAATGCAATGGTTGGTAGAGTTAGGCGCCATTGAATGGGATTTTAAGAACCTAATTATGACAATCAAGGTTAGAAGAAGGAAATGGTGCTTAATGGTATTAAGAATGGTTATGTTCGTGAAACAAGGGCCAAAGTTGGACCGTTGGTCTGAAGAAGGAGCATAGTTAAAAGTAGGATCTTGATTGTAATATTACTGACTTTTCTGTAATAAATTCACAACAACAACATACCATCTCTTCTGATATTGAAGCAATATTGCAAGAATTCCATGATATTTTTGTAGAACAAACTCAGTACCACCTTTTCGTCCTGGGCATGATCATCGAATACCCTTGTTAGCTGGATCTGATCCCATTAATCTTCATCCTTATAGATACTCAGTTCAACAGAAAAATGAAATTGACAAGATTGTCAAAGACATGTTGGAGCAAGGTATTGTTCAACATAGTTCAAGTTCATATGCTTCGCCTATGGTTTTAGTAAAAAAAAAAAGATGGGTCGTGGTGATTATGTGTGGATTACAGGAAGCTCAACAACACTACTTCAAGGATCATTTTCCAATTCCTCTCATTGGTAAGAAATGGATGAATTGGGTGGTTCCAAGGTGTATTCTAAAATCAATTTAAGGGTTGGTTATCACCAAGTGAGGATGAATGAAGATTATATTCACAAAACAGCCTTTAAAACCCACAGTGGCCTCTTTGAGTATTTGGTGATGCCCTTTGGGCTAACCAACACACCTACAAACATTCAAGGACTATGAACTTTGTCCTTACTGCTCATATTCTCAAGTTTGTTTTAATATTCTTCGATGATATACTCATCTATAGTAGATCATTGGAAGAACATACACGAGTGACAAGTTTTTCAGCTCATGCGACAGAACCAGTTGTTTGCTAAGAAAAGCAAGTGTGCTTTTGCTATAGAGAGTGCTGAATATGTGGGTCATTTTATTTCTACAAATGGAGTATCTACTGAACCTAAGAAAGTGAAAGCAGTAGTATGAATGGCCTACTCAAACTTGAATCAATTAAATAGTTTTTTGGTTACTCAAGTTACTACCATTGCTTTATAATGTTTCTGGACCCTTACTCGACTACTCCGCCCTTGACAATGCTCACAAAGAATGATTCTTTTTTTTTGTCCAAAAAAGCTACTCAAGCATTTGATCAATTAAAAGGGGGCACTATTGAACACCTGTGTTAGCCTTGACGTAATTTGACACCTTTCTTGGTTGAGACAAACACTTGATTTTGTTATAGGATTTGTGTTGATGCAACAGCCATCCATTAGAGTACATCAGTTAACACTTGCAAGGTAAACAACTCCATTTATCAATCTCTGAAAAGGAGTTACTAGTTGTTGCGTTTTGCGGTGCAGAAGTGGAGGCATTATTTCCTTCACAATCATTTTATATCAAAACTGATAAAAAGTTTTGAAGTATTTGTTGAAACAAGACTTAATACTCCAATTCAACAACAATGTTACCGAAGCTCATGGAATTTTATTATGAACTTCATTTCTGAGCTGGTAAAGAGAATTTAGCAGCAGATGCTTTATCAAAAATGGAGGGATCTGAAAATCTTAAACATGTCACTTTGTGTAATGGAAAGTGATTTATTGCATAAGATTAACGATGCTTATGATCAAGATTTACAATTAAAACAACTTATTGATGATCTACAAGCAAATAAAGAGAGTCATAAGTTTTTTACTTGGAGTCACGGTCTTGTAAGAAGAAAACCAAACTGGTAATTCCTGTTGTTACAGAGTTGCGCAAGACCATATAACAGTGGCTTCATTCTTCGGTTTTGGGTGGGCATTCTGGTAGAGATGCCACACACCATAGGGTGAAATCCTTATTTTACTGGAAAGGTGTGTCCAAAGACATTCAAGCTTACATAAGGGCTTGCAATACTTGTCAAAGATGCAAAACCGAAACAACAATTTATCCTTGCTTGTTACTACCTCTTCCTATACCAGAGGAAGTATGACAAGATATCTTAATGGATTTCATTGATGGTTCTCCTGTGTCTTTTGGTAAATCAGTATTTTGTGTTGTAGTAGATGGGTTAAGCAAGGCAGCTCATTTTATGGCATTATCTCATCCTTATTCAGTTACTTCTGTTGCTCAGCCTGTTTGGATAATTATTTCAAGCTACATGGCTTTCCGAGCTCGATTACCAGTGATAGAGATGCGACTTTTCTCAGTGATTTTTCTCAGCGAATTTTGGAAGAAGCTATTCTCTGTTCATGGCGTTGATCTCAATTTTTCTTTTGCCTACCATCCACAAACTAATGGTCAGACAGAAATAGTGAATAAAAGCTTGAAAATATACTTAAGATGTATGTGCAGTGATCGCCCACACAATTGGAGTAAGTATCTTCCTCTTGCGGAATTTTGGTACAATACTATTTATCACACTGCAACTCAGATAACACCTTTCGAATCTGTGTACGGCCAAGCTCTCCTTAACATCTACCCTTTTACTAGGAAAATCTAAAGTTGAGGTGGCAAATAGTGTTTATAGGACTGTGAAATCATGCTTCAGGTTCTATAGTTTCATTTATTGCAAGCTCAAAACACGATGGAACAGCAGTGCAACAATCATAGATCAGAAGGTCTTTTGAAATTGGTGACTGGGTATTTGTAAAACTTCAACCTTACACAACATTCATTGGTTATGCTGCCTAATCAGAAACTTGCACCAAAGATGAAATACCCCAAACCTTAATATATTGATGAACTATCTAATTATATTATACTAAGGCTATAACATGCCTTAGAAACATTAGAAAAGAGTAAACAACAATGTACACAAAAAAACATACCTTAAGCGTTTAAACCGAAAACGCACCTTAGAGCACGAAAATGTGCTTTAAGGTAAAATGTGCCTTAAGCATTTGTACATGGAACTAAAAGGCTAATGAGCCAAATACCAATAAGGAATAAGGGAACAACAATAAATGGTCATGGGAACCATTACGTGTACACACAAATTAAGTATACAAGTCCACACAAAAACCGGTACTAAACTGACGAAAGTCAAGGAGAACCACTAAACGACTTGGTTAAATTGGAATGAGCAACATGCTATTTCACGAACAAAGTATCTAAAGGTTGTAAATGTACTAAGAACACATTTAAACTAGCCAAAACAAATTGCATAATCAATGTGAACCTGGAAGCACATAAAATGTGTTTTAAAGCATTTTGGCTATATAACATACCTAACACATGGTATAAGTCATTATGAACGAAATTAATTCATCAAATGTTACATAAATACAAGGTAAAACAAAAAAAATCAGATCAAAAGAGCTATAGGGCTGCCGACGTGAGAGGGGTGAGTCACCAAGTGCAATTGCTTTTAAATTCACTATTCAACTACTTACTTTCATTAATTGCCAAATCATCTTGTCCCCTTAGTGAATCATTAATCAGACTCTTACCTATCAAATGAGAGCTCCCAAGGTCGTAGCTCCTCCTCTCTTTGAAGAAACACACAAAAATTCCAATGTTCTTAGTTTTGAGCCTTAAAGAACACCTTTCCTTGTAGAAATCATAACTTTCTCGTCCTAACTCCAAATCACAAGCTTGATAGCTCGTTGGAATCCTCTTTTCAAGAGCTTTACAACCATAGCTCACGAGCCCCATATTCTCAGGAAAAACCATGAAGAAGTACCTTTGATTCTTGAGGTAAAACATTGCCTTCTTGAAAACTTCTTATTCTTTGGTTTTTGTTACATCCGATTGGCATGGGATACTAACCCATCTTATTCTTCATCTTATTGTATATTTTGGGGACAAATTTCTAAGGAATTCAAGCTTAGATATTAAGCTAAAGTTTAATATACAAGGTAAATCCTACAACTACCTATTTCATGGTTCTAAATGTTGATCTATATATGATCTAACCTATTGTATACCTTGTTTATTATTTCCGAATTTATTAGGTGTTAGATTTATTTTGGGGACACTACCCATCTTATTCTTCATCTTATTGTATAATTTTGGGACAAATTTCTAAGGAATTCAAGCTTAGATATTAAGCTAAAAGTTTAATATACAAGGTAAATCCTACAACTACCTATTTCATGGTTCTAAATGTTGATCTATATATGATCTAACCTATTGTATACCTTGTTTATTATTTCCGAATTTATTAGGTGTTAGATTTAATTTTTGGCACCTAAAATGTTAATATTTTGTAAATCTAAAATTAGATTTATAACCCTTATGATATAAACTTTAATATAAGCTCATAATATATGAGAAAAGTTCATATACTATAATTTAGGGGTGGCCGAAAATTAAGTGAACTTATGTGAGTTAGGAAAATTATATAACTAAGTTAAATTAAAGGAATTAGTATATTTAAGAGTAATATGTAAATTTGAGAAGTTTTGGCTATATATTATAATTGCCAAAATATATATGAGTTATTATGAAATTTATGAAGTTTAGATGATGGGAAAATAATTGTAGAATTAAGTTTACAATTTATAAAGAGTTTATAAGTATTACTAGAATTTATAAGGTTTTGGTATATTAAAGTTAATAAAAGATAGTATATGTATACTACAACTTTAGATAATTAAATCTGGTGATTTAGAGATGTTTAAAATGATTTTTGATGTTCAAAAATCTGTAGGAAAATTAGTTACGAAAATTAGAAATTAATTAGAGTTAAATTGGTTAATAAATGAGTTAGGAAAAAAGAAAAGACCACAAGGTAAAATGGTAATTTCCCTGGTCAAACATGGTCAAACTTGGTCAATGACAGTTTGTAAAATGTTTAGAGGAGCTAGAATAAATTTGTAGCAAAAGATTAGATATTAAAAGATAAAGGAATAAAAAGTTAAGTTAAATTAACTTTAGGGGTAATATTGTAATTATGGAAAGTTAGGGGGTTTGACCATAAAAGACTGGTCAAACTTGGGTATATTTTGGTAATTGACCAAAAGTATAAAAGAAATTGACTAAGTAAGACTTTGGAAGAAATTAGAAATAAAAATAACAAGTTTAGAACTTATTATGAATAAAATAGAGATTAAGAGAAAACTATGGGTAAGTGATATAAATAACACATTTTTATGTGTTTAGAAGGTTAAGGAAATTAAATAAAGAATTTAGAAACAAGTTGTAAAAGAAACAGAGTTAAGACGGGGTTAAACGAGACCCGTATATAAATTAAGGTATACGAGGGGTATATCCGTAATTTAATAAGTATAGGAGAAATCAATACTTAAGTATTTCTAATGAAATACAAGTTATATTGGAAAAAGAAATAAATACGTATGATACGGAGTATCATACGGACGTATACGAAATTTTAGTGTACATGAATAGTACTCGTATACGTGAATAGTATACGTATACATGAATAGTAAATACGTATACATGAATAGTAACTACGAGACGTATACGTGAATAGTAAATACGTATATGTGAATAGTAAAATACGGTGAATAGTGAAAATACGAAAATTAAGTTATTTAACCACGTCGTCCTAATGAACTATAGGAGCGGAGTAAGGTGACCAGAATAGTCGAGACGTCATCTGGGAGTGGACGAACGTTGATAGGCTAAGGTATGGGATTCTTGTAGCTTGTTTGCTAACGAGGTCTACCTCGGTTTGTGTGTGCTATGTGTTATTGTGATACGACCAAACAGGATTAAGCATAAACCGATTTATTGTATTGTTATCGTGCGTACTTTGCACACTAACACGACTTGATTCAGAGCTTGTTCATTAACTATGTTTAGTAACAATTGTACAAGGTTATAAATACTCCAAGTTGTTAGTAGATTAATACCGAGAGAGGGTTTAACTAACCAATTGTCAATGAGACTTCAACTAACTGGAACTTGTGAGGAGAGAATCCGGGACTGACTCCGGTCATGCATGTTTAGGATAGGAGGTCGGCATCTGTATCAGATCTGTCTTCCGCATATGGCTCGTCTACGACTTGTCGCCTAGGGTCGACAAACTGACCCGACCAGCTCGAGTGAACAGTTCGAGGTGGGAGGCAAATTCAGGAGGCGCGGAGGGTCAAGCCTACACCCCTCATAACTTAAGAATTAATGTTTATTAAACCAATGGAGCTAATAACTCATTGGCTAGGGTTACTTTGACCCGACAAAAATAAACATTCAGTTAGAGAACAACCAATTCTTATAGGAGAATGGTTGACACTTATAAGGTATGGTCAAACACGAGAACTAAACAATTCTCAGGCCTCATGAGTTAGGGATCTAACTTACTCATTAACGGGCGTCCATTACGACGTTCGATTTATTTGAGCCGTGAATGTTTCACATGGGTGTGTTGTTTGTTATCGTACTTCTTATTATTATTTTGTATGAATAATCAACTGCATATATACGACAAAGTAGTCGTGTGTAGCCTGTTAGCTTGTGGGCTGCATTTTTCTGTACCAGCATGTGCTGAGCCCCTTGGGGCCTGTGATTTAAACTTTGCAGGTAGGTGCTAGACGAGGACCAACCTGAGAGTAGGAGTGGGTAGAGCACTAAGGGTTTAATTTGCTTTACGAAGTGTGCCTGTACACTCGTCATAAACTGTGGTAGTAAGTTGTAATAATAGGAGAGATACTTCGAACTCGGTATTGTATTTTGTTTTAAGACTTTGTACGCACTTACGTTCGGTATGCTCGGGTCCATCAGACCGTAGCTTGAGACTGGAATAAGCCTAGTTAGTCACGTGGGTGACTAACGGCGGTAACACCAACTTTTAGTATTTTCTTCCGCTGTGTTGTAATATTGTTGCAGGTTTGTTATGTGATGGTTCAGGTTAGCAGTTGGGGTGTTACAAAAAGTGGTATCAGAGCGTAGTTACGCTCTGATGACTAGAGTTACCGAACTAGAGTAGATACCGAGTTAGAATAATAGTCATGGGTTTGGGTGTGAGATAGTAGTGTGAGCTGAGTCAGATAACCACTAATAAGAGTGGAGTACCTACTGTTTAGAGGATGTTATAAACGCTTAACCAAAGCGTTTGTAATCACGAGCTTACTGTACATTTATACTTATTCAGATGTCAGGAAGAAGAGGACGAGGCCGAGGCCGTGGCGAAGAAGGAGAGGCTGCTGAGATCCCGGGTGGACAGACGATAGTGAGATCGTTGCTGCCGCCCTGGGGCACATGGGCTATCAGCCCGGTACGGGACCGCCTGCTCCACCACCACAGCCCCGGGAGCCAAACTGGGTGAAGAGTCTCGCTGACCTTCGACCCCCACCGTTTAGAGGGGAGACAGACCCCACCAAACTTGAGGCGTACATCTCAGAGCTGGAGACCGCCTTCGAGACTCTTGATATACCTGCGGGAGCCAAGGTAGGCTTGCTGTTCTACCTGAAGGATGTGGCGGGCGATTGGTGGAAGCTAGTTAGGGCCGATCATGTGGCCAACCCCAACTTCGGCTGGGAGCAGTACGCGGCCTTGCTGAGAGCCAAGTACTACCCCACCCATGTCCAGACTAAGAAGCGTTTAGAGTTGGACGCGCTGAAGCAGACTGACAAGATGACGGTGGACGACTACTACTCTCAGTTCACCACTCTTATCCGTCTTCTACCAGGATTGGGATATTCAGACCAGATTCTGGTCGACCGCTTCTATGGCGGGCTGAGTCACCGACTACGCTATGGCATGGGCCCGGCAAGCTATACTACCTTGCAGGTAATGAAAGTTGAGATTAGTTGAAATGAATGAACGTTATATGAGAATGAATGTGAGACTGATATTTTTAAGAGCAGGAGTGCTATCATGCCGCTGCTAAAGTTAAAATCACCGTCCAGCTGAGGGACGAAGATCAGGCACTGAAGAGAAAAGTTGCTGGTAATAGCTCTGACAATCAGGGGCAGGGAGGACAGAAGAAAGGTAAGTACCAGCCCCCACCCCAGAAAGGCTCAAAAAGTAACCAACCTAAGGCTACTGAAGAGCCACAAAGCAAACCTACAGCATAGCAGCGAAGCCTCTGCGCTCGCCTGCACCAAAGGGTAACAAGTAACTCCTTTAAATTGAGTTATCAGTCAGATATCAACCTTGAAATTCAATTACTAATGTTGTAAGCAAACAGGTACTGAGACCGGCAAGGGGACCAGCGGGGATATAAGCGCCGCTACAATTGTCGCAAGTGCAACCAAGACCACCCTGGAGTTGATTGTGAAGGCAATAAGGTGAGTGCAATTTCTGTGGTGTATTCGGACATCGAGCTTTCGAATGTTTCAGAACCCCGAGAGTAAAGCTTATAGACCTGGGTGGAAGGCCAAGGGCAAGGGCGTGGCCGCTCCGAACCCTGGAACCGACGGTCCAAAGGCGACACAACCACTGCTAACAGGGGACCCCGGGTTGTCCAGCGATCAGGGCCGCCTGCACTACATATGGTGGACCGGGAAGACGAGGCTGAACCCTCATCGAGACCAGGTACCACTACAACCTATTAGGAAGGAAACTGTATGCTTATCGCATTTCATGCATGAATCAGTGACTATATTTTTGAACGAGTTTCTAGTTAGTTAATTAGAACTCATGTAAGATTAATTATTACCACCTTAGGAAACTTCAACATCTGTTATCCAATACCTTCAACACCTAGCTTAGAAGAGACCGACCTAAAGATTCACGAATTCCCAAGGGAGCAGTGTCAGGTCATCCGGCCAGGTATGATCTTATTAAAAGGATACCTGTCACCAAAGGCACAAATCACCGTCATCAGGAGATGTAGCCAGCTAGGAGTGGGACCGGGAGGTTTCTATACACCGGAATACCCTGGAGGATCAAGAATGAAGCTAAGAATGATGTGCTTGGGTAATAACGGGACCCTTACACCAACACTTACCAAAACGAGAGCAGTGGATGGAACAACACCACCAGAGATACCTGAGGAGTATCATACGGTTAATACACAAGCCGTAGGGATTGCTCAACAACTTGAAGCGGATCCAATCCCGAACCTTGAAGCAGACCTCTGCATTATCAACTTCTACGAAAAGGAGGGACGACTTGGACTACACACAAGATAAGGACGAGACAGCGGAGTCTCTTAACCGAGGGATACCCGTAGTGTCTTGGTCCATTGGAGACGACGCCGAATTCCTATATGGCGATCAGAAGCACGTAGACCTTGCCCAGAAAGTGGTACTTAAGTCAGGAGATATTCTAATCATGGGTGGAAAATTGAGAATTTGTATCACGGTATCAAGAGGATTAAGTTGAATATGGCACCATCGACGGTAATCAATGCCACACACATGAGACCTGGACGCCTGAACTTAACCTTTAGGAAGTACTAGCCATGTAATACACTGAAGTGTTGTAATAGAAAACTCATAATGTAAAAGGATGGTTTAAATAATATCAGTGCCGATTACTCGTTTTCGACTCGTATTATGCCATACAGTACTTATGATCCTTATGAAAATACATAGGTTGTGGATTCGGTACGGAAGGTTCGTTAAGCTTACTCACTGAGGCACAGGCCGATGAGAGCGGCACTATCCTCACGGGTACCTTTCCGATCAATGGCGTTGATGCATCAGTACTGTTCGACTCAGGGGCCTGCATACCTTCGTCTCATCATCATTTGCAAGGAGGTTGGGGCTAGACGCTGATGAGCTACCAGACTTCACTGTTACGCTCCCGTCTAAGGAGAAGGTTCGATGCACTCGCTATTACCGAGCAGCCACTATCCGAATTAGAGGAGAAGACTTTCCTGTCACCTTGATTGAGTTCAGAGATTTAAGGTTTGATGTTATATTCGGGATGAACTGGTTGGAGCGGCACAAGGTTGTATCCTCTGCGCCGAGCACCGACTGCTACTCAGGAGTCCGTCTGGGGTTACTATATCATACCGCCAGAGACCTAGAGAGCCTTCAACCAAGATCATCACCACTATGGCCATGTGTCGAGAGCTGAGAAAGAAGAAAGAAGCGTACCTCTGCTATGTTCAGGATATAGAGAGAGATTCAGAGTTCGACCCCAAAGTACCAGTGGTGTCGGAGTTTCCCGACCTCTTTCCAAGGGAACTACCCGGCATGCCACCACCACGGGAGGTAGAGTTCACCATCGAGCTACTACCAGGAACTGGACCGATAGCCAAGGCGCCTTACCGCATGGCTCCAGCTGAGATGAATGAATTGAAAGAACAGTGAGAGACCTGCTCGACAAAGGGTTTGTGTGGCCTAGTGTATCACCATGGGGAGCGCCAGTACTCTTCGTGAAGAAGAAGGATGGCAGTCTCCGCCTCTGCATCGACTACAGGGAGTTGAATACTGTTACAATAAAGAACAAGTATCCGCTACCACACATAGATGATTTATTTGATCAATTGAAAGGGGCATCTGTGTTCTCCAAGATTGATCTCAGATCAGGGTATCATCAGATTCTGTTAGAGAGAAAGATATTGAGAAGACGGCATTCTGGACGAGATATGGACACTACGAGTTTACAGTGATGCCGTTTGGTTTGTCGAACGCATCGGCGATATTTATGGATTTGATGAACCGTTTGTTCAGGGAACAGTTGGACAAGTCAGTTGTGGTCTTCATCAATGATATACTCATATCAGGGTCGAGAGGTGAACACGAAAGTCACTTGAGACAAGTTTTAGAGATACTAAGGGAGAACCAGCTTTATGCTAAGTTCTCCAAGTGTGAGTTTTGGCTTGACCAGGTCTCTTTCCTTGGTCATGTCATCTCAGATGTGGGATCTCAGTGGATCCAGCAAAGATTGACGTCGTGCGCACCTGGCCAAGGCCAAAGTCAGTTACCGACATCAGGAGCTTCCTCGGCTTGGCAGGTTATTACAGGAGATTTGTTAAGGACTTTCTAAGGTCAGCAAGCCAATGACCAGTTTGATGAAGAAGGATGCACCGTTTGTATGGACAGATGACTGTGAGAGTTCATTTCAGAGCTTGAAGGACTCATTGACTTCTGCACCTGTTCTGACTATCCCAGACGGTACAGAGGGATTTGAGGTATATTGTGACGCATCAGGTAGGGGATTGGGTTGTGTACTCATGCAGCATGGCAAGGTAGTTGCTTATGCCTCTCGCCAGCTGAAGAACATGAGGAAAACTACCCCACGCACGATCTTGAGTTGGGAGTTGTAGTCTTCGCCTTGAAGATATGGCGCCATTACTTATACGGAGTTAGTTTGACAGTCTACACCGACCATAAAAGTTTGAAGTACATATTCACTCAGAAGGAGTTGAATATGAGACAGAGAAGATGGTTAGAGTTCCTGAAGGACTACGACATTGACCTCTAGTACAAAGAAGGGAAGGCCAATGTTGTAGCTGATGCTCTGAGTCGTCGAGCACACTCGCTTCATGCTATGGTTGCTAGTTCTAGCTTGATTGACGAGGTGCGAGAGGCTCAGCAGAGTGATCCATATATGATGGAGATCAGGCAGAAGCTGATAGAGGGTACATTCGAGAGCCAGAAATACGACTTCGAATTACATGATGACGATCTGATCAGATTGAAGGGCCGATTATGCATTCCTCGCAGCAGCACTGAGCTGAAGGAGCGCATTCTACGAGAGTCACACTGTTCTTCTGTTTCTATCCATCCGGGAGCTTCGAAAATGTATAAAGACATTAAGCGTTACTTCTGGTGGACTGGGATGAAGAGTGACGTTACTGAGTTTGTAGTGAGGTGCCTAACTTGCCAGAAGGTAAAGTTCGAGCACAGGCGACCTGGAGGCATGGTTCAATCAATGCCAGTTCCAGAGTGGAAGTTTCATGATATCTCCATGGATTTCGTGGTTGGACTCCCACCTACCAGGGGTCAGATATGTTGATTGTTTTGTAGTTGATCGCCTGACCAAGGTAGCCCGATTCATACCGATGAAGGACACTTGGAAGGTAACGAAGCTTGCTGAACTGTTCGATAAGGAGATCATGAGACACCACGGAATACCAAAGACCATAGTATCTGACAGAGACACCAGATTCCTTTCGAGATACTGGAAAACTACACGGGAAGCGCTAGGTACAGAACTGAAGCTAAGTACCGCGTTCCACCCTCAGACAGATGGTCAGACTGAGCGTACGATTCAGACACTTGAGGACATGTTGCGAGCATGTGCCTTGGACTTTCAGAGCAGTTGGATTGATAAGTTGCATCTGATCGAATTCTCATACATAATAGCTATCATGCTACGATCAAGATGGAACCTTTCTAGGCATTGTACGGCAGACCATGTCGCACACCACTATGTTGGGATGAGTCAAGTGAAGCGGTTATTATAGGACCGGAGTACTTAGAGCAAGTTCAGGCTGAGGTTCAGCAAATTCGAGAGAATATGAAGGCAGCCCAGGATAGACAGAAGTCGTATGCTGATGCGCGACGACGAGACTTAGAGTTCTCTGTGAACGATCAGGTATTTCTGCGGGTTTCACCAATGAAGGGAATATTTAGATTTGGACAAAAGGGCAAGTTGAGCCCAAAGTTTGTAGGTCCATATACCATTACGGAGCGGGTGGGCCCAGTTGCTTACAGGTTACTTACCTGGTGAGCTGGGTAAAGTGCATGATGTTTTCCACGTCTCATAGCTTAAGAAATACATGCACCACCCCTCCCATGTTTTGCAGGCCGAACGGCTAACCATAGAGCCAACCATGAGATCAGTAGAGACCCCTCAGAGGATTCTGGACACGAATACTAGGGACACGCGCCACAAGTCAGTGAGACTGGTGAAGGTTCTCTGGTCCAACCAGGACGTCGAGGAGGCTACTTGGGAGTTAGAGGATAAGATGCGGGCGAAGTACCCTTCGCTCTTTTCAGACTAGATTTCTTGTAAGGGTACGGGGCGTACCCCTTTTAAGGGGGGTAGAGCCTCTTTGCTTTTGAGTTTGTAAGCAAACAATCACATAGTGTTGATTGTTGTTTGTTGCTTACTTAGTGTTAAGTATGTATTATACTTTGTGACAGACCTTATGAGTCTGAACCTTAATAAATGTGGCAGACATTATGAGTCAGAAAGCGTATATACTGGTGTGTGATCTATGTGATTTTGTATGTGAAGTTACCTGTGTGTTCTAAGAGATATTAGATGCATAGGAACTTTGGGGACAAAGTTCTTTTAAGGGGTAGATTGAAATACCCCAAACCTTAATATATTGATGAACTATCTAATTATATTATACTAAGGCTATAACATGCCTTAGAAACATTAGAAAAGAGTTAAACAACAATGTACACAAAAAAACATACCTTAAGCGTTTAAACCGAAAACGCACCTTAGAGCACGAAAATGTGCTTTAAGGAAAAATGTGCCTTAAGCATTTGTACATGGAACTAAAAGGCTAATGAGCCTAAATACCAATAAGGAATAAGGGAACAACAATAAAATGGTCATAGGAACCATTACGTGTACACACAAATTAAGTATACAAGTCCACACAAAAACCGGTACTAAACTGACGAAAGTGAAGGAGAAACCACTAAACGACTTGGTTTAATTGGAATGAGCAACATGCTATTTCACGAACAAAGTATCTAAAGGTTGTAAATGTACTAAGAACACATTTAAACTAGCAAAAAAATTGCATAATCAATGTGAACCCGAAAGCACATAAAATGTGTTTTAAGGCATTTTTGGCTATGTAACATACCTAACACATGGTATAAGTCTTGAACGAAATTAATTCATCAAATGTTACATCAATACAAGGTAAAACAAAAAAATCAGATCAAAAGAGCTATAGGGCTGCCGACATGAGAGGGGTGAGTCACCAAGTGCAAATTGCTTTTAAATTCACTATTCCAACTACTTAGACTTTCATTAATTGCCAAATCATCTTGTCCCCTTAGTGAATCATTAATCAGACTCTTACCTATCAAATGAGAGCTCCCAAGGTCGTAGCTCCTCCTCTCTTTGAAGAAACAACACAAAACAATCCAATGTTCTTAGTTTTGAGCCTTAAAGAACACCTTTCCTTGTAGAAATCATAACTTTCTCGTCCTAACTCCAAATCACAAGCTTGATAGCTCGTTGGAATCCTCTTTTCAAGAGCTTTTCAACCATAGTTTATGAGCCCCCAGATTCTCAGGAAAAACTACGAAGAAGTACCTTTGATTCTTGAGGTAAAACATTGCCTTCTTGAAAACTTCTTATTCTTTGGTTTTTGTTACAGCCGATTTGCATGGGATACTAACCCATCTTAATCTTAATCTTATTGTATAATTTTGGGAGCAATTCCTTTAGCAAATTGCTGGTAAAATTTTAAGGAATTCAAGCTTAGATATTAAGCTAAAAGTTTAATATACAAGGTAAATCCTACAACTACCTATTTCATGGTTCTAAATGTTGATCTATATGATCTAACCTATTGTATACCTTGTTTATTATTGCCAAATTTATTAGGTGTTAGATTTAATTTTTGGCACCTAAAATGTTAATATTTTGTAAATCTAAAATTAGATTTACAAGCCTTATGATATAAACTTTAATATAAGCTATCATAATATATGAGAAAAGTTCATATACTATAATTTAGAGGGTGGCCAAAATTAAGTGAACTTATGTGAGTTAGGAAAATTATATAACTAAGTTAAATTAAAGGAATTAGTATATTTAAGAGTAATATGTAAAATTTGAGAAGTTTTGGCTATATATTATAATTTCCGAAAATATATATGAGTTATTATGAAATTTATGAAGTTTAGATGATGGGAAAATAATTGTAGAATTAAGTTTACAATTTATAAAGAGTTTATAAGTATTACTAGAATTTATAAGGTTTTTGATATATTTAAAGTTAATAAAAGATAGTATATGTATACTACAACTTTAGATAATTAAATCTGGTGATTTAGAGATGTTTAAAATGATTTTTGATGTTCAAAAATCTGTAGGAAAATTAGTTACGAAAATTAGAAATTAATTAGAGTTAAATTGGTTAATAAATGACTTAGGAAAAAAGAAAAGACCACAAGGGTAAAATGGTAAAATGGTTTCCCTGGTCAAACTTGGTCAATGACAGTTTGTAAATGTTTAGAGGAGCTAGAATAAAATTTGTAGCAAAAGATTAGATATTAAAAGGATAAAGGAATAAAAAGTTAAGTTAAATTAACTTTAGGGGTAATATTGTAAATTATGGAAAGTTAGGGGGTTTGACCATAAAAGACTGGTCAAACTTGGGTATATTTTGGTAATTGACCAAAAGTATAAAAGAAATTGACTAAGTAAGACTTTGGAAGAAATTAGAAATAAAAATAACAAGTTTAGAACTTATTATGAATAAAATAGAGATTAAGAGAAAACTATGGGTAAGTGATATAAATAACACATTTTTATGTGTTTAGAAGGTTAAGGAAATTAAATAAAGAATTTAGAAACAAGTTGTAAAAGAAACAGAGTTAAGACGGGGTTAAACGAGACCCGTATATAATTAAGGTATACGAGGGGTATATCCGTAATTTAATAAGTATAGGAGAAATCAATACTTAAGGTATTTCTAATGAAAGTACAAGTTATATTGGAAAAAGAAATAAATACGTATGATACGGAGTATCATACGGACGTATACGAAAATTTTTAGTGTACATGAATAGTACTCGTATACGTGAATAGTATACGTATACATGAATAGTAAATACATATACATGAATAGTAAATACATATACATGAATAGTAAATACGTATACATGAATAGTAACTACGAATATATGAATAGTCAAATACGAGACGTATACGTGAATAGTAAAATACGTATACGTGAATAGTAGAATACGTATACGTGAATAGTAAAATACGGTGAATAGTGAAAATACGAAAATTAAGTTATTTAACCACGCCGTCCTAATGAACTATAGGAGCGGAGTAAGGTGACCAGAATAGCCGAGACGTCATCTGGGAGTGGACGGACGTCGATAGGCTAAGGTATGGGATTCTTGTAGCTTGTTTGCTAACGAGGTCTACCTCGGTTTGTGTGCTATGTGTTATTGTGATACGACCAAACAAGATTAAGCATAAACCGATTTATTGTATTGTTATCGTGCGTACTTTGCACACTAACACGACTTGATTCAGAGCTTGTTCATTAACTATGTTTAGTAACAATTGTACAAGGTTATAAATACTCCAAGTTGTTAGTAGGTTAATACCGAGAGAGGTTTAACTAACCAATTGTCAATGAGACTTCAACTAACTGGAACTTGTGAGGAGAGGAATCCGGGACTGACTCTGGTCATGCATGTATAGGATAGGAGGTCGGCATCTGTATCAGATCTGTCTTCCGCATATGGCTCGTCTACGACTTGTCGCCTAGGGTCGACAAACTGACCCGACCAGCTCGAGTGAATAGTTCGAGGTGGGAGGCAAATTCAGGAGGCGCGGGAGGGTCAAGCCTACACCCCTCATAACTTAAGAATTAATGTTTATTAAACCAATGGAGCTAATAACTCATTGGCTAGGGTTACTTTGACCCGACAAAAATAAACAATTCAGTAGAGAACAACCAATTCTTATAGGAGAATGGTTGACACTTATAAGGTATGGTCAAACACGAGAACTAAACAATTCTCAGGCCTCAGGAGTTAGGGATCTAACTTACTCATTAACGGGCGTCCATTACGACGTTTGAATTATTTGAGCCGTGAATGTTTCACATGGGTGTGTTGTTTGTTATCGTACTTCTTATTATTATTTTGTATGAATAATCAACTGCATATATACGACAAAGTAGTCGTGTGTAGCCCTGTTAGCTTGTGGGCTGCACGTTTCTGTACCAGCCATGTGATGAGCCCCTTGGGGCCTGTGATTTAAACTTTGCAGGTAGGTGCCAGACGAGGACCCAACCTGAGAGTAGGAGTGGGTAGAGCACTAAGGGTTTAATTTGCTTTACGAAGTGTGCCTGTACACTCGTTTCATAAACTGTGGTAGTAAGTTGTAATAATAGGAGAGATGCTTCGAACTCGGTATTGTATTTTGTTTTAAGACTTTGTACGCACTTACGTTCGGTATGCTTGGGTCCGTCAGACCGTAGCTTGAGACTGGAATAAGCCTAGTTAGTCACGTGGGTGACTAACGGCGGTAACACCAACTTTTAGTATTTTCTTCCGCTGTGTTGTAATATTGTTGCAGGTTTGTTATGTGATGGTTCAGGTTTAGCAGTTGGGGTGTTACAAAAGAACTTTGCTCCCTTCAAGAAGATTGACAAGTGTGGTAGTCGTGCATATGAGTTGGAGTTACCAACTTCAACTTCAGTTCATAAAGTGTTCCAGGTTTCTCAACTTAAAAGTCAGATTGGCACTGCATCCCATTCTACTCAACTGTCATTGACTGTTCCTGATGCCTTAATCCATGAACCAGAAAAAATTCTAGATCGTAAGATGGTAAATAGGCAAGGAAGGCTACAACTAAGGTGTTGATTAAGTGGACCGATCAACCCGAAGATGAAGTTACATGGGAGTTCTACTATGATTTGCTTCGGAAGTTTCCTAACTTTTAACCTTGAGGTTAATGTTGTCTAGGAGGGAAAGATCTATTACAGGAAATTAGTTAGCAGCAATATAACAATATCACGTGTCAAAATTGCCTGTTATACAAGTTAGTTTTACAAACTGTAAGTAGTTAGTGTAAAGCTCGTATAAAAGAGCAGTTCTGTTATACTGAAACACAAGTAATAATACACAACATTCTCTTCCGTTTTGTTCTATCTCAATCCTCTCTACATGCTAGCTTGTGCACGCCTGTAATCCCCTTATTTACCGTTTGCAAGGTTAGTGAGTTATGGTGTCCCTCATTTACCATTTACAAGGTTAGTGAGTTATGGAGTTCCAAAACATTAGTTCTGTTCTATCTTATGTCTGTACTTGGATCAGTGGCTTGGCCACCGCTTTTCTATTATTCCGCTTTTGCTCAGTTATAGTATGAGCTGACTTCTCAGTTAAAAAAAAAAAAAAAGAAGAAGCCGATATGGAGCACACCAGAATTGCCAGCACTGCTGCTGTAATATGAATATTCATGGCTTTCATCCACAAAAACATCATCATATTGCGTTTCAACAATTGAAGGGTTTTCTGCGCTCGAACTCCAAAATCGCTATCTTATTACCTGATCGATCTTACAAATATTCCTTCCGGAATGTGCTTAAAAAAAGGCCATGCATTGCATCAAATTCAGAGTTACCAAGAAGAGAAAGGAAAAATCGTCATAGACCATTTGGCCAAAACTTTCTTTAATTTTGTTCATTAAATTGAGAGCTCGACCATCACATAATCTTTAGAAGCTTTCCTCGTGAGATAGAGAATCCCCATCGCCGCAAATCATAGAGGGTGACAAGCAGTGAGGAAGAAAACTGTACAAATACAATTGTGCCCCAGAGCCACCTCTCTGCTTCAAATGCAAGCCCCTATATAATTTCTAAAGTTACAACACATTGTCAACCAAAAAGAAAAGGCTCCGGACTTTTGAAGACCTTTGCATAGAATCAAGAGGTATGGCCACGAAAAAAAATGGAAAAGAAAAAAGAATACCGTATCCATAATCCGCACTTCTTCCAGTTGGATCCTTTTGAGAATCAAATCCCACAGCGCTCTGTTCATCTCAAAGAAAGCAAAAAAATTTCTGATATTTACAAGCCAACATCACTAGCTTAAAGCTCAACCTCATCAAGATCACCTTCGAGATTCCCACTGGGCATTGCCATATTAGCCGGAGAAGGTAAATGTTCACTGGGGCCAGAGAGTGAAGAATTGTTCACTGCTTGGCTGGGAACAAAGCCACTAGGAGAAGGGCTGAAGGGACTCATAGTGCCTCCACCCCAGGAAGCTGTCCGACGAGCCATAGGCTGAACTGGCCCATTCCCGTGGTGCCCCCTACTTGTCGTTTCTGGAATGTTATCGACACTTGGATACCGCTGCATCATGGCCGGAGGTGTAGAGGTTGGCCTCTGCATTTGATCGCCTGTCATCATGGGAAACGAGATTCCATGTTTCTCAGAGGGTTCTGGTGTGTTTGTGGAATTCATTTCTGGTGTCTGTGTCTGTGGCTGTGGCTGGTCATCAGTTGATGGAGTAGGGGTGGGAACAAAAAAATTGGCTGGGTTGAGATTGGCAGGCTTCATCAATGGAACGATAGGTGCTTGAAATGAGTTAGCAGGGTTCCCAGCAGCACCACCTTTATTGAAAGTGTCCACGTATCTGTTCGGAAAAAATAAAAGGAGCAACCACATCACATAATGGAATCCACCTCTATCTAACAACCTCAATTCCAGAACCAAAAACTCTCGAACAAGAAGAAAACTAATAGCAAAGTATCTATTATGATTAAAAAGGAACGAACGGCTATTTATCAATGCTAAGAACATAACACGAAGAACACACCTTGACCGAACGCCCATCCGAGAACGGGCTGAGAACTTATTAGCAGTAGGAGGCAATGAAGGGATTCCACCTGAGCTGCTACTAGGAGGAGCTGTTGCGCTTCCAAAATCAGGTTTGCTGACCGGATCAGAAACTCTCTCATTCAGTGCATCTTTTACATTATAACCAGATGACGGATTCTGGAAGGCTGCAGTTGTAGGAGGAGGAGCAAGAGCAGGTTCTTCAGCTGGTGGTGGGGCACCTTCTTCGACCCATCTTTTAAGTTTTTCATCATAGTAAAACTTATTTTCACTCCCTAACTTAGCCTGAAATAAATAATCAATTAACGGAGTGAATTGAAAGTAGATACAGTTCTGGGGCACAAAAGATAGGAGAACAAAGCAAAATGATTGGTTACCATGAGTTATCACTGATACTTCATCACTTGACATATGAGGACTGCAAGTTTGGTTATATTACCTGTTTGTCTTGGCGAGGTTTAAAGACAAAGCCAACAGTTTTCTGCAACAACTGAGCACCAAAGCTAAATCGACTTGCACGAGATGTGCTGGTCGAATCGGATCCCTTACTTTCGGCTTTTGACGTAGCTGTTTCATTTGACGTGACAGCTTGTTCCTACATCATTCAAACAATCCCTATCAGAAACATAAGCATGCATATTTAAGATGAAAGTAGTAACTTTTCCTACAAGTCCAATCAACAAGAGGCCAGACCTGTATTCGTGATGTACCCATGTCGGGTTGTAGTGAAGTGTTGCTGATATCAGGCTGCAAGTTATTTCTGCCAACATCTGGCTGCATCGGAGTTCTACAAATATCAGGCTCTGATATACTTCTATTTTGCATCGTCATTCTGCTGCTACTCATCCTGTTGCTACTCGCAGTCCATTGACTTATCGGTTCCATAGAATTTGAAGGGCTCAGAGTTGGAATAGCCATCATAGACTGACTGTTTGATACAGACGCGGGACTCTTTTGAAAATAAGCTCCATTGCTCTGTGATGCCAATGCAACGGGTGGAGGAGGCCCAATCACCTTTTGAGCAGTGCTATCAAAAAAGCTGCGCAATTTGCCCACTACTTTGGCTGGAGCCAAATTGACAGCATACCCACCCTGGTAAATGTGAGCAAGGGAATGAACCCCCCTCTACATATTAGTAAACAACAAAGAGAGATGAAATGATGGAGAATTGGCATACATCCACTTGCCTGTTGATGGGTCTTAATTCTATCCTCCAAAGATGATAGAAGCTGCTTCCATGTTTCTACCTCAGGTGACCGGCCAGTCTTCAAAGATTTATGAACAACTTGACAGTATCTGCGTTCACCATACATACGTTCAATTAACATAAACAAAAATTAGTAACAGCATAGAATGAATGATAATATCAATAGACACTTACTTCAATGATTCTGAAACCTTTCCAACTTCTGCCAGCATGTAAGCATACAAAATTTTGTATGGCTGAAATGTTAGAAGTGCATACTGCGGATTCCCCATTACCTTCGAGTACTCAAAGATCTCGGTCCTCTGTCATTGGCAAGAAAATACAACATTGAGCATAATGCTTAACGTTTCTCTCCTCCCTTTCCTCAACATGAACCACAATTTTTTTTCCGGTACTAAACAAATTGAAAAGAATCTGATGTGATAAAAGAACTATTTAAATGAGACTTGGGAATAATTGGTTAGGTATTTCAAGTATTCAAGCAGATATTCAACCCCTTCAACTCCTCCAACCAGCCTATCTATCTCTCAATTGTTCAACTCCTAAGTCCGAGGGTGAAAAATGAAGCTGACTAACACCTGAATTGCCTCTGGACTAGCATAGGTCCTGGGGAAGCTCCAATGGTCCGCACCAATAAGACAGAGTCTTGAAGTGTTAGAATATGATTCAAAATCTGCTTCTGCAACCAAGTAGCAGATATGGGCAGCTGTGATCTGGGATAAAAAAATCTCACGAGTCAGATTCAAGCAGAATGGGAATCATTTGAACAAAAATCTGAAATGCCAAAAGAAAGGAAAAGGTTAAAAGCATACATCGCCTTTTTCCTTCCACAAGCAGTCACCCAGGTGAGTGATGACCAAGTGATCATTTTCAGTTCTATTTGCAGTTATCACAGCCAAATTTTCAGCCCAGTTGTCCAGGATGGTGTTACCCACAGGCTTCAGCAAGACAACAAACCAAAAAATACATCAGTACTGATCAATAAGAGTGCATCGATTAATATAAAGGAGACAAATTCTGGAGAATCACGTCAAGAAAACAACCACATTAAATTCAGTGCCCTTCAAAAAGAAATCAAAAATCATATATGGAAACAGATGTTATTTCAAAAACATTTGATTTTCTGCATTTCTTTTGCTTTCCCTTTGCAGAGTGATCTTCAAGCAGTGGGGTGTGCCCAGCAACATGCATCACATCATTACCATGAGGCATGCCACAGTAGCATTTAATACCAGAATCATTGACATGATATACATGAAGTGAAAGAATATGTCATCCATGAGTCATCGATCCAGAATACAAATTTGCAGTAACCTACCTGAGCAGGTTGCCCAATAGCATGTCCAGACCCAGGCAGACCACCACCAACCGTAGTGGTATCCACAGAGAAGACTACTTCCGGGTTCTTAGCAACCAAAAGAGACAATGTTCTCAGAGGAGTTCCAGGCACATACTGACTTAAAGCCATCTGCTTAACAGTATTGGCATAAAACTGCAATCGTTTGAAATAAATATATCTGAGCAATTGTATCTATGTTAATAAAAATGACCAAGGCATTAACAGACAAAAATAAACCTGATCACCAAGCTCACGAGCCAAAATCAAGGCAAACGACCACCACTGTCCTTCTTGGGCACACTGTAAGGCCTCCATCTTTCGACCACTGACCAAAAGATTCTGAACCTCAGAGGCAGTTGCCTACGACCGAAAACGACACCAGCAGCAAGCACTATGTTATTACAAAACTAATACCTATCCAGAGTGGAAATTAATTAATACTTTCAGTCTTTCACAGCTTTTCAGATTTCAAAATTGGCAGTTTCTCTACAACGCAGTAAATCCAGAATTACTGAAGCAGTTACTGCTCAATATACTGCAACGCCCTTTTGACATTTTCAGTGTGAATCATATTTGCCGAAGTCCATTTTCATCCAAATACAAAAACAGAAATGCAAACAGATACATTACACACCTGAATCTGAGCCTCAGAAGGCCAGTGCATCAAGCACTTTGTGGATCCATCAAACCTACCAAACTGCATCTCAATCCCCTTAGAAGAGGAGAATTTAGCAACTGCCGATTCTGGCAATTCACTTTCCTATTCATAACAAAACATAAGTAAAGTCAACATGTGTTTTCAGCTCAGGAATCACAATATTAGGGAGCTTTAGAAGACAGCTGCTCAAGGCAAATATTCATTCGACACGCAGGCATCTCACTTGAAGCATGACTTCTTATCAATATTGCAAACCGCATAGCAGAGCAAAGAATGGTGAGGAAAATGAATGCTCCAAATACAACAATCATAGGTACATGACAAGGTTTATTATCTACCCTGATTCCAGAGTCCGTCATACGGGATCGAAGTTTTCCATAATGTTGACAAGCAATTTTGAGTAGAGAGAGAAGCAATTTCAGAGCTTTGCTTTTCTCATAATCAGTGCCTGGTGCATCACAATGCAAAATCCTCTCATCAACCCATTTATTTACCTCCTTGCCTCCTGAATTACCACCGATCAAGGGACCAGAAAAAGACTGGTGGCATAAGGCGTGAAAATAACTGCAAGCACTGCTATCCATGCCTGCCCCAACCTGCTTTTCTGATACCACTTCAGCTACATTCAGTATGAAAACTGAATGTCCTTCAGCACCCTTGGAAGCATAACATGGAAAACAAAAAAGCGTCAGAAAAGAAATTACATCACTCCAAAACTCAAATATAGACGAACAAAGGAAGATGCCAAACCTTTGTCCTGTAAAGAGAGTGCACAGCACTGTTCTCTTTCATAACTAAAACCTTCCCCCCGAATCCAAAGCTTACAAGTGCATGAGGTGGACGACCATTGGCTGATCTTGTCTCTTTAGCTTCATAAGACATCCCATACCCGTTGGGCATCAACTGTTGGGAAGTGTTGTAAGAATTCTGACTTTCATAGTTTACAGCTGGGATATGAGCAAATGAGATTTCTTTGCTTTCAGAAGGCAAAGTCAGCGGCTGTGCAGAAGTAGGCATAAAGCTAGGTACCTTACCAACCTCACTTAAGAATCCATTATCTTGACTCATTCTATCAAATGTTGCAGGCAATCCCATTGAAGAGGATTGGTTCTGCTGAGGCATAAAGGTGCTGGTAGAAATGTTAGAACTCACAGAATTTTGCCCTGCAACATTCACACCAGACACCGCAGGCTGCCACATAGAAGTGCCTTGCTGATCATAGCCACTATACGATGAAGTCAACGTTTGTCCCTGGCCCTGGCCCTGGCTTCCTACACCTTGATAATTATCATGAGACTGGGTTACTGTTGGAGTATACCCATTTTGCACTTGTTGCTCAGTTTGGATATTTGATTGTAGGCTGGAATGATATGCCTCCAGTGAGCGCCATTCGAAAGCAGTGGAGTCATAATACCAGCCAGGATACTGAGGATCAAAAATCATATGAGCTGGATAATCTGTGACCCCTTGTGAAACATGATTCCAGTTATCGGTATTTTCTGTTGTACTCATAGTCCAACCAACAGTTCCAGATAAAGACTGGGACGTGTTTTGTGCATAATAACTTTGGGACAAATCTACATCTGCAGTTCCCCAGTAATTACCCATGGAAGGATCAAAATTCTCTTGCATGTTCTGCTGTACTTGAGTAGTCACATCATGTGTCTGCTGCAAATTGGTTGCTGCTTGATAGCCATCAACTGGATACCACTGTCCAGAGTTTGGGTCATACTTCCATCCAGGATACTGGCTTTCCCAATAAAACATGCCGTGAGGATCTTGTCCATTCACTGTTTGATCTACAGCAGGAGCAGGAGCAGTAGAGACCTGCTCCGCTTGATATCCTGAATGACTATAATCCTGCGCTACTGCATCCATTCCCAACTGATTGTCAGGTGCTACTCTTAAGGTATCTTTGGCTTCATCTGCCTCCGCTGTTCCCAACTGAGAGAAAAAGTCTGAGTATGATCCAAACGGACTCTGTCCAGTAGTTTCATCCGCAAAGGCACTCCAATTCACCACTTTTACACCAGAAGTTGCAGAGGCACTACCTACACCACTGGTTACCTCTGGCTCAACCCCACTTGTTTTACCATGATCATCTGGCAAAACTCCACTGTCATGGGAAGAAGAATTTGAAGTGACTGACTGATTTGCAGGTTCAACAAGTTGGTATGAGTTTGACATGACTGGCAGACTTGGATTTTCATCAACATGGTGCGAATTTGATGTAACCAACTGACTACGATTCTCAGCAGCTTTATCAGTTTCCTCGACACCCCATTCTCCAAAATCAATATCATCACCACCAAACCCCTCACTTTCATTTGTTGCAGGCTCCGTTAAGGCACCCCAATGTTTAACACCAGAGATTGAAGAATCTAAGCTTGGAGTTGCAGCTGGATCTGATTTCAGCTCAAGCTGCACCCCGCCATCCAATGCGTTCCCATCATCAAATGAGAAGGAATTTGATGCAACCAGAGTGCTTGATAGAGTGCTTGATTCTCCGACAGGCCAAACTTTTTCCTCCGTATCTAACTTACCGATGGCCGCATCTCCATCACTGGGCACTTTCGCTTCAGAATCAAATTCTTCCTTGTTAACCTCACTTATACTCAGATTCGACAGAGCCTTAGTCTCATCAGAATCGCTTCCATCTGCAAATTCATCTCCCTTAGATTGCGCAGTCTCAGTTAGGACACCGTCACTGACACCACCAACATCGTCTTCCACGAGCTTGTCAAAGAAATCCTCATCGGTCTGATCATCCACCTCAAATGAAGGATTTGAAAGCGACGCCATCTCTACGGAATCTAGACCAGAATCCGCAGATCAGCAAACTCTATAATTCTTTTGACACCAAACAATGAGCGAAGTAAAATCCCGAATCTCTCAAACCCTAAGCATTATATTAACTACCAAAATTGCAGACTGCTGCGCCTTCTGCGCATGTGAGATCGAGATGATGGAAAGAGACAATAGGATCAACACTCTCTACCTCTCTAACAGTCTCTGACAAAACAACCACAAAAACTCCCGGTATGTCAATGGCTAACGATTTGATTAAACGCAAAGAGGATAAATCGGGATACAGCTTGAAAGGTGCGGAGGAAGAGAAAGTGAATTGACTTACAGATCGAAGGAGATCAGAAATGGATCGCGAGTTGAACAAGTGATACGGGGGAAAGAGAGAGGGGGAGTTCCTTTTCTGGGTTTCTGACTCCAAGCATTAAACTCCTCCAGAGCAAAGCCAAAGACCTCGCCGCTTCTGCTCTTCGGTTCTATTTTCTCTTTTTCCTTTTTCCTTCTTGATGCGTTTTTCTGCTATTTTATACAGTATTCTCTCATTTCTGTATCTATTTTTTGTACCGATTTGGCGACAGTCCTCACTTCCTGCCAAGATGCAAACTGCAGAAAAGTTAAATGGGAAAAAGAAAATAGAAAAATGGAGCAGTATGAGCAAGATGAATTTATATCACGGCGGTAAAAACTGATAAACGAAAAAAAAGTACAGATTGATATTTATCATTGGCAATAAGCTGAACTAGGTGAAACATTAAAATCGGTTATAAGCTCAAAGAATGACCTCAAGTGAATAGATTATTGATTTATACACAAAAAATACACATACTGAAAATAAAAATGCACATTTTTAATGTTAGTTTACAGCTAATAAAAATGAATCTCACGTACATAGAGTCAATGAGAGCTCAATTGGTGGACATATTATCTAGCTATAGGATACATGAATTAGTTGTTTCTGTAGAGGATTAGTTTTTAAGTTGCATTCGAGAGAACAATAATTCTATATCTATATCGAATATAGCTGGTATGTTCTTAACTTAAAGACTTTTAAATATTAAGATATATATTTTTAGGATATATATTAGGTTTTAGTAATTAAGTTATAAGTGTACACATCATCTTGTCTTTTTGAACCGATCCGATTGATTATCGTAATGACTTATTGATTAGTGAGCAATATATTCTGAGTGCAGCTCAATGCTGCAGCGATTCTGCGCAGCACTGCTGCTGTGGTGAAAAAATCCAACACATACGTATATGGTATATTACTGTAACTAAGATTAATATAACATGTCATTATTTATGGGCCTTTTATTTTGTATGTTTGTTTTATGTAATTTCTAATTTACTTATTATTTTAATTTTCTTATCTTAGCATAAAAAATATTAGATACACTTAAAACAAACAGATTTATTTATAATTTAGATTTTTTTATTTTTAAAATTAAAAAATTATTTAAATTTTATAAGAATTTTAATAATATACACTTATTATTATAAGCAATACTAATTGTATTATTACTTTCGTTGATTTTTCAGATAATAATTTTTTATTAAAGTATTATAAGAATTATTAATAAGGCAGAATTATAGTTATAATAATTGGTTTATCGAAATCATATGTCTTGTTTGGTTTAATTATAAAACTAGTTTTAGTTTGACAATATTATTGTCAATGTAAAATTAGATGATGTGAATAGTAAAGTAAATTGAATTTTATACCACCAATGTCTTAATAATACTTCTAAAAAAATTGTAACACTATATTAGAATATTTCACTTGTATTATAGTTTTCTCATAAATATATTATTGATTATTATACACAAACGAAATCAATAGTTTCATAACAAAAACACACCAAATTATGGACTAAACAAAAAACCATATCGTCTCCATTTTTTCACAAGGGAAATATATAAGTTTCTTTTTTTTCATTTTTTGCACTCTAGGTAGATTCACTGCACTCAACCCAATTCTTCTCTTACTTTGTTGCTCTTTTCAAGATTTCGACACCAACTCCTTTCCGTCATCAAATTAATTTGGAGTCAATTTTGTCTTTTTTTATCAACTTGCTAATTGACACAGTCTAAAGTTTAGTTTCGGCTCTTCAGCAACATCTATCTGTGAGTTGCTATTCATTTAAGTGATACTAAAGATGATTATGCACTCCTAAGTTCTTTTCTTTTGAGAAATAATAATCACCTTTTGCTTTATGTGTTTCTTATCAACGTTTGTAATGGTACAGATTATGTTGTGTAATCATGATTGACATTGGTATCATGAATTAGTGTGGTGCCCTTTGAATTAACATGGCCAGTTTGTGGTATTGTGCTAATGTATTTTAAGTTGTATATGAAAGCCAATATAAATTTGAAAAGAATAAATGTTTTCTGTCAATCTTAAATGTTGTTTGAAAATCGTTAACCTGTCGCATGTAAATGTCAATCATAAATGGTTAACCTGTCGCATGTAAATGGTTAACCTGACGTATATAAATGGTTAACCTGTCAATCATAAATGGTTAACCTGTCACATGTAAATGGTTAACCTGTCGCATGTAAATGGTTAACTTGTCGCATATAAATGGTTAACCTGTCGCATGTAAATGGTTAACCTGTCAATCATAAATGGTTAACCTGTCGCATGTAAATAGTTAACCAGTTGCATGTAAATGATTAACCTGTCGCATGTAAATGGTTAACCTGACAATCATAAATAGTTAACCTGTCGCATGTAAATGGTTAACCTGTCGCATGTAAATGGTTTACCTGTTAATCATAAATGGGTAACCTGTCGCATGTAAATGGTTAACTTATCACATGTAAATGGATAACCTGTCAATCATAAATGGTTAACCTTTCACATGTAAATAGTTAACCTGTCGCATGTAAATGGTTATCTTGTCATTCGTATTCGTAATTAGTTAACCGTCAATCGTAAATGGTTAACCTATTATTTGGAAAGTTAAAAATGAATTGAGTAGTTTTTACATATTAATGATATGAAATTATGGATAGTATTATGTAAACTTATGGCATATTTATAACCGTATGAATGACATATAATTCTGAAACTAATAAATAAAAGATTGTAACTCATACATATACCCGAAAATATTACTCGATATATGCTTAATTTTTTTGGACAATATGTACTTAGTGCCATTCAATGCAATTCATTTAATAATTTAAACAATTGATATCAAGTAGCTTTTATATACTAACAATATACAACCATATCTAATATTATCTACACCACAAACCCACCCCAAAAAGCCACCCTAGGAAATCTGAATCTTATTGCTGAGTCAGTTGTGACATTATAAAGTATAGACTTAATTAAAAAGAGATTACCCTACACCACAAACCCACCCAAAATCCACCCTAGAAAATATTAAATGTCGAAGGCATTTATAGGGTTTGTAGTGAAGGATTAGGGTCTAACGACCCTAATCCCTGAACCACAACCCTAAAAACTTGTCGAGTCAATGTC
Source organism: Limonium bicolor (assembly GCA_023374045.1). NCBI lineage: Eukaryota > Viridiplantae > Streptophyta > Magnoliopsida > Caryophyllales > Plumbaginaceae > Limonium > Limonium bicolor. Next base: position 476,337,873 of record CM041777.1, on the reverse strand, counting down.
AACATTATCAAGAATAGAATGAATAAAAAAAGAATACCCCACACCACAAACCCACCCGAAAAAACATCCTAGGAAATCTTAAAACGTCGAAGGCTTATTGCAGAGTGAGTTGGGATATTATAAAGTATAGCCTTAGTTAAAAAAGATTACCCTACACCACAAACCAAGCCCAAAATCCACCCTAGAAAATATTAAAACGTCGAAGGCATTTTTAGGGTTTGTAGTGAAGGGATTAGGGTCTAACGATCCTAATCCCTGAACCACAAACCCTAAAAACCTATCAAGTCAGTGTCGACATTATAAAGAATAGAATGAATAAAAAGATTACCCTACACCACTAACCCACCCCCAAAAACCACCCTAGGAAATCTTAAAGCGTCGAAGGCATATTGCCGAGTCAATTGTGATATTATAAAGTATAGACTTAGTTAAAAAAGATTACCCTACACCACAAACGCACCCCAAAATCCACCCTAGAAAATATTAAAACGTTGAAGACATTTTTAGGGTATGTAGTGTAAAGATTAGCCTAAACCACAAACCCTAAAAAACTTGTCGAGTCAGTGTCGACATTATAAAGAATGGAATGAACAAAAAAAAGATTACCCTACACTAAAACCCACCTCAAAAACCACCCTAGGAAATCTTAAAACGTCGAAGGCTTACTACCGAGTTAGTGTCGACATTATAAAGAATAGAATGAATAAAAAAATATTACCCTACACCACACAAACCCACCCAAAGTCCACCCTAGAAAATATTAAAACATCAAAGACATTTTTAGGGTTTGTAGTAAGGGATTAAGGCCCTGAATCACAAACCCTAAAAACCTATCGAGTCAGTGCTGACATTATAAAGAATAGAATGAATAAAATAAGATGACCTTGCACCACAAACCCATCCCAAAAACCACCCTAGGAAATCTTAAAACATCAAAGGTTTATTGCCGAGTCAGTTGCGACATTAAAAGTATAGACTTAGATCACCAGCCCTAAAAATCTGCCAAGTCGGTGGCGACATTATAAAGTTAAAATGAGTAAAAAAAATTACCCTATACACACACCCTAAGAACTACCCCTAGGAAATTTACATTAGAGACGGTAATACATACATATGCTAACACTGTCAAATAAGACATACACCATCAAAGACAGTAATAGGGTTTAAAATTACATTAGATACACTCTTAATTTTGAAACATGTAATACATACACATGTGAACATTGTAAAATTTTAAGTTTGTAGTATATGTATGATGGATCTTAATTTAAAGAGTACAAATTATTATAAACAAACGTATAATTTTAGTTTTTTGTTTTTATTTATAAATTATATCGCTTTGAAAAATGTAGTACATATACGTAAAAAAAACTTGGAACAGAGATTATTGGGCGCTTTCAATTTCCTCCATCTTCTTATTATGAGTCAATTAAATTTAGATAAGTATCACTTACACACTTTAGTTATTAGATTGAACATCAACCTTTATAATACTATGAAATTTATCTATACAAATATTAACTACTTTATAGATAAAACATCTTTATTTACACATATTTTCTTAAAACTCTATAATTATATAATTGTACTACTTTTAATTTTTCAGATTTTAAAAATAATAAATACTGAAACTAACAAAATAATTTAGAACTTATTTTACCTGTTCACATAATTATAAGTTTTTGTGTAAAACTAATTTAAGGATTATTTAAAAAAATGAAAATGAATACAAGTGTATATCATACCTACGGCGGTTCTGCTCCACATATATAGCACTGCAGCATTCCTGCATCGGCTAACCTGCAGCAGGGCAGCCAGTTCCTATATTCTTTCATAATTCATAGATATAATGAACAATCATCATCATCAAAATCGACAGAATCATAAATTCAAAAACTACGAGACCGTTATTTTCTTCAAATAATGAAGAATCGAAACTAAATAGATGGATTAGTTCTAGAACATGAAAGATATGCCTTCATAATCTAAATAAACCCAAGAATAATGATATAACAATTTTAAGAGCAATTTATAAATATTTAAAAGAAATACATTGATATAAAAATTCATGTGGATAATGTATATAGCCTTTTAGTGTATCTTTTTTCACAGCTATTTTTCGACAATTTTTTAGTACGGTTGTAGCCTTTTTAATTGTTTTAGCTTTATTTATTTATAAATTGTGTATATTAGTTAGAGTTAGTTATGTGTTGGGCATTACACATTACATTACCTATCATGAATGTTTGCAAATTACTCAGAACCGCCTTAGGATTGGACATAATACAGTTAACCCCCTTGTGTTTATCATAATTATTGGTAACCACCTTGAGGTTATAGTATCTTTGACTATAAGCCCCTAAACTATAACTACACATTATCAAAATATTAACTACGTGCTGACCATCAGCTTAATCACATTATTAATGACAAACGGGACAAAAAATACTACTTAATCAGCATTCTTATTGTCTGAAAAACGTCAACCCTACCTCGAAAATGCATCTGAATTGGAACGAGGGAGAGTTAAACGATGTTGATTAAGCAGTTTTGTTGTCCAGCTTGAAATTAATAATGTGATTAAGCTAATGAGTCAGCATGTAGTTAACGTTTTGATAACAAAGTTATAGTTTGGGGGCTCATAGTCAGAGATACCGTAACCTCAAGGTGGTTACCAATAATTATGATAAACACGAGAGGTTGACTGTATTATGTCCATTCCTGACGGGGTTCCGAGTAATTTACTCAAAAAATACTAACAAATCACTACAACATATCTTACATTTAGTGACACACACTATTAATGACACATATTTTTGTGTCTCTAAAAATAGCATATACTGACACATAATTTATGTCAGTGTTATATGATTAGATTTATTGACTCTTTTTAAAAAATGTCACTACAGATAATACATATACTAACACATAATTACATCTTTAGTGACTTATCTAAATTTAAGTCATTATAGGTATATCATCCTAGTGTTAATCCTATAAGTTTATAACGTAAAATTTTATATAAGTCACTAAAACTATAAGCGGGAAACTAAACTGGAGGGCGGGACTTAATGCGCCACGCGGGAGAGAAGACCAATATTTCTCCTTCCTCCACCGTTCTTCAATCCCAGAAAATTTTCACGCCTCTCTCATCTCCAAAGCAACGATTGTTCGTCTTCAGCAAACCGGCACATTTGGTAATCAAACGTCTACAGCCGTGAACAATCAAACAGTCATCGACTGAAGAACAAGTACACTTCATCTCCCTTCTGTCTCCGCAAACAATCATCGACTGGGCTGGCTTCATCTCCCTTCTGTCTCTTGCGGTTGCCGTGAACATCAAACAGGTACACTTCATTCATCTTCTCCTCTATGTCGTTTAATTAATATTCTCAAATTTTAGGGTTCTAAGATTTCCCCAATTTTATCGGCAAGCAGTTCCTGATTGGATAGACCTAACTTGCCAGTCAGAAATATTTTAGGATCGATTAAGCCATAGAATATACTGTAGACTTCAAATGAGCAATCAAAAAAGAATTTGACAATTGGAGGTGAGGTTCTTGATACCAAAATGAAAAAGCGAGGAATGCATCTTCCAACTTTCATTGATCTCAATCAAATGCGCAAAGGGAAAAACGAGATACACTTAAATAGCTACTAAACTAGACAAAGAACGTGAACAACCTTCTATTGTACCAAAAACACAAAAAAAAGATGGAATGAAAAAATGGCAACTTAATAAAAACGAGACGACAATGACCCTGTTGAAGAGATAAATGACCGATAGGAATAAACATAATAAACACATAACATTTGGAATCTGCACAACTCGAAGGAGCTGAACCCAGGATGATAGATGTGGTTTCATTAATTAGTAGGAAAACAGATCTTGATAGAAGAAGTTTATGAAGTTTTCATGCGACTTTTTTGCAAGCATATTGTCACTTTAATCAAACCTTCACTACAAAAAAAATGCCATTTAGAGACACATTTTTTGCGTCAGTATAGCCACAAAAAGTGTCAGTATAAGCTCACTTGACCTTTACCGACACACAAAAAAAGTGTCGGTATAACCTCAGATACTATAGGTCTATACAGACACTTATAGTGTGTGTCGGTAAAGGACTACGAGCTTTTACTAACACCTATTTTCTTAGTTAGTAAAAACAAAAGATCTATACTAACACTTATCTTAATTGACATAATAGTATGTGCATTTACTAACACAAAACTAAGTGTTGTTTTACCTATATACTAACACATACATAATTCAATTTAATTTGTTATTTCTACAATTCCGCACATCTACCTGCTGATATATACAATATTATCATAAAATGACTTGTGAATTCTCAAACAACAAATGTAGTAACTTATAAGCTCCAATTGCATTGAAAATGTTAAGCGTTTACAATGGCACAAGTTGAACACTAATATTCATCGTTATCCTCCAAAAGTATCGTAGTCAACATCAAAATAGTTACATTTAAACCAAAATACAATATTATTCTTGAACGAGGTTAGGAGTGAAACATCACTCTCTTCTTCATACTTCTCTTACTTCTAAAATAAAATCTTAACTACTCAGCACCTGCATCCAAAAGGGTCTCCCTTAACTCATTAGCAGCAACTCGTTATCATAGTTGATCTTTACTGTGTGTAGCTACTTTCTTTTTCGCAGGTGAAACTCTTTCGACAACAGGATCCTCTTCTAGAGAAGGCAACGTGGAAGCCGTTCCATTTAGATTGAACCTGAAGTTGTTGAGAATGTCACCATTATCAAGGACTACCATGGCTCCTAATATGGAATTGAAAAAAAGCTGTTTGGAATCTTAGCCGGTATAAGAGCTCCAGGAGCCCTCATCAGATCAATGATATATTCACTGTGTCATTCAAGAAAATGATCAATGAAATCCACATGTTATATTTCTACATCAGACAAAAAACATCCTTCAGTGTAGCACAGATTATGAAGACCATGCAAAAGAGTAAAGTCCAGATATACTTAACAGAATAGGCTATGTTGAAAGTCTCATCTAACGGGAGACCAAGACATCAAGAACTACAGATAATTACTCAATGTCTCACAACAGCAAAATTAAAATGTCCATTGCTAGCTGCTAGTATAAACATGCCTTCAGAATAACAATGCATCAATGTAAATCCCTTCCATAGATGCTCAAATAGAGAAAGTGATTTTGTAGACAAATGCAGACTCAAAAAATGACATAGAACAAAGTGCATACCTCCAGCAACCGTTTGATTAAGTTCACAGCTCCATCATCATTGCCGGTTATAAGCTACCTTTCACTATAAGCAAGTACCTGAAACAAACTTAAGAATCAGAGCACGGATAAGATATGCTTGATTACTTTCGAGACATTATACGAACACATTATATATGGAGATGGTTGTTATACAAATAATGGAAAGTAGAAGAAAGCTAACATTAAAATATGATACTTAATGATTAGGCAGAGAAATCAAGTGTCTCAGATGCAAAAAAAAAAACAACTCAAAGTAATTCTTCAAAGCACATGAAAATATTACTCATTCAACCCATGATAACATCTCAGGAAATAAACTCAAACCTTCAATCTAATTTCCTTATCCCTTTGATAATTATAATGCGGACCATGTCACTTCATTAAGAAAGGTCCCCACTGAAATCAAGTAACTAGGCAAGCTGCATACTACACCTCGTCATTGAGAAAATAATTTACAAACTACATTAAGGAACTACCTAGTACAAACATTCAGTTACACAAAAACACCGTTGTGAGCAAACATTTTATTCATGATAACTTAGATATTTCGGCATTTATAGTTTAATACAGGATGATCAACCTGACAATTGTTAGAAACTTGCAATATCAAACAATAGTGCCAGAAAGCCCGTTACATCCTCATGGACTACATTCATCAACTAGTGAGAGATCAAGAAAGGATATGAATATAACACAGAAATAGAAAATAATATTAGTACAGCTCGTTTCAGCAAAACAAAAAAAGGTAGGGCCATTACTCTACAAAGCATTATCAGCACACTGGAAAACAAGAGAAATCAGTTAAGAAATCTAAATGCTTAAACCAAGATCAAACAAGAGTTGCACAAGAATTTCAACACCAATGCTTGTGAAGAAGAAAACATCACTAATTATAATCATTCTCCTAATGAAAAGGTGATTAAGAACATTGGTTTCTACACCCTGAAATGTGTGAGTCCTTTTCGATTAACACTCCCCACTCTCACTCTGCTTCTACTGCTGTATCTTATCATCTCTTTCTCTTTCTGTATTACTCATCAATCTATACAAAAACTATACAGAACACACTCCTCATCCTCCATTGCTTGCATCGAAGAAGATTCTGTTCATATAACCAGAAATCCATTACTGTTACCTTGTTAATTTATTTGTTTTCATTTACCTTCATTATTCTCATTAATCCCTAATCTCATTAACCTCGATCTCAACAGTAATTCTCTTAACGGTTCTTTTATACTTCCCCCACAACTAAACTCCACTAGACTATATCGACTTAATCTCAGTTCTAATTCTTTTCCGGCTCAATCCCATAATCCCTAGGTAATAATAATAATCTCTCCAATACACTCACTATCGTCGATTTATTAAAATATTTTAATTACAAGAAGATTAATCAACAAACAGACAGTCTCAAACTACGATTAGAGATCAGTCTAGGTCCTTTCACACGTATAACAGGAAGAAAATATTGCAAAGGCAAGAGCTATACACAATGAAGGAGACTGGAGGAGGAAGACGATAAAAACAACATACCACGGGTACAAGACTGCTCGCCGGTACTGGAATAAATCGAATCTCTGATTAGGGGAGTAGATATTCTGACAATCAGCACTGCTATAATCATAACAACAATATAGAAGATGTAGAGGAGACCAATTAATCGAACATGAAATAGGGTGAAGAACACAAACCCTAATCTAGGAATTAAGGGGAAAGTCTGAGAATCACTACCAGTATCAATTCACGCCTATTCATTCCGAAATTTAAGCCCTTCAAATTTATTCAACCTCAAGCTCTTGCTCGCTGGCTGGTGTAGAAGCAATTGGGAACTTTGCGCTATCGTCGATGAGAACAGGAGGAGTATTTGCCCTATCGTCAATGAGAAAGGGAGTGTTTGCGCTGAACGGGAGGAGTATTAACGCTAATTAGTGCAGTGTATAGATATTGCCGCAAAAATTTTTATTTTTAACAGGTTTTAGTGACTGTTTAGTTCTTAATATTGATAACTCACTTACTATACTAACTTAGAAGTATATAAGTTAGTAAAATAGTGATCTTATGTCAGTAAAAATATGGTGTGTATTGACACATTAATGAATGAGTCAGTAAATTATTTAGCTTTTACAGACACTATAAAGTGTCAGTAAAACATATTTATAGAGACACTAAACTATGTGTAGTAAAAAATGTGTGTTAGTAAATGGTACTTTTTTTGTAGTGCTTCTTCCTCATTGTCCTTGTTGTCCTGGTTATTGACTGTTTCACAATGTCGATGAGTATTATACATTGAGATACATAGTTAACAGATGTGCTTAATTTTTTTTTGATTGAGAAGCATAACCTGTACTCTTCTTACTGTTCTGAGTGTTAATTGGTATGTGGTAGAATATAGTACTTACTTGTTTTTTTCTTCTTTGCTATGGATTTTTGTCATTTGATTGGCTGGTTGGGTTCTATATCCCCCTATCAATTATATATTGTTTATAGTTCTAATAACTATGTTTCATTATCATTAATTACATTTATAGATGATTGAGTTAATTGGTTTAAAAGAAGAATAAGATAATCGAGAGAGCAAAGTCGATTAAAAAAGGGAAAAGAACTAGACGAATTTGAGACTAGACTAGTGTTTGAGATCTACAAGTCTTTTAGTACTTCCCGTGGACTCTCGGAGGCTGTCATCTAGCTAGCTTAGGGTTGTTTTCAGGATATTATTGATTGCACACACTTCATGTATATATTGCTATCTGGTATGTAATATTTATGTAAACTGCAGACTGAACCGAGTTGAAAAGGATGCCTTCTTGCAAGTGCTTAAGTCTATCAAACCTCCCGATGAGTACTCTTCCAATATCTCTCTTGTGTGCAACTAAAGGACCGGAAGCTAATAGGCTTGAAAAGTTATGATTGTCACATGTTGATGCAAGAATTTTTGCCAATTGCTTTAAGGGGAACTTTGCCTGATTTTGTAAGTCTCACCTTAGTTGAGCTATGTGACTTTTTTAAGAGGATTTGTAGCAAAGTTCTCACAGATCATGAACTTCAAAATCTTGAATCTCAAGCCATCATAACTCTGTGCAAAATGGAAAAGATCTTTCCTCCTTCATTTTTCACTATCATGGTCCATTTGATCATTCATTTGGTGGAGGAGATTAAGCTTGGAGGTCCTGTAACATTTCGTTGGATGTATCCTATTGAAAGGTAAAAACAATATAATTTTTATTTTAAATTTGTTTTAATTGCATTGTAGTGTTAATCTTTTTGGGTGATATTAGGTACCTTACACTTAAAAACTACGTGCACAATAGAGCTCATCCAGAAGGTTCTATTGCTGAAGGGTATATGGCTCAAGAGAGTTTAACGTTTTGCTCTCGATATTTTTCGGGTGTTGAAACTCTCTTTACTAGACCAATCAGAAATGATGATAACGACGACCCCATAGAAGGAAAGTCAACCTTCCTTTGCCCTGGGAGACCATTACGAGTAATTTCAATACGTTTCCCAACAGAAAAAGAAAAAGATACTCAACTTGTGAGATTGACAGCCAAGCCTTTGCTCAAGCACATCGATATGTGTTGTTCAATATTGACTCAGTTGAACCATTTCGGGAGTAAGTGGTCTACCTTTTACTAATTGAGTCTTCAAATAGCTAGTTTGGTTATAATGCTCATTTCTAATGAAATTATAGGGAACATCTAAGTACCATTCGCACAAAACCGTTCTAGGCGTCGATCTCAGTATGAAATTCAGAAAGCCCATTGCGAACAATTTAGTGATTGGTTTCGAAAACGGGTAATCCACAAGAAGTTTGTTTTGATAGAAAGTTGATTTTGGTCCCTTTGCTACATATGGAATGTAAACAAATATGAGCTTTCGTAGGTTGTGCGCTTGGAAGAAGGGGTGATACAAGAGTTACCGAAGAACTTAAATGGCTTGCTCGCGGACCAAACACTTCTGTTAAAAGATACTCAGGTTATCTTGTTAATGGTTATCGTTTTCATACCAAAGACCATGAGAATTCCTGAAGTCTCAAAATAGTGGTGTGGTCGTGACTGTAAGGAGTGATGAGGTGTGACAAAGTATTATGGCTTGTTGACAGACATAATTCAATTGAACTACTCAGGTAAAGTTCGAGTAGTTTTATTCAGATGCGATTGGGTAGACATAAACAGAGGTTGTAAGCGAGATAATTTTGGAGCGACACTCGTCAATTTCTCCTATTTGGCTCACATGGGAGCGAATCTACTTGATGACCCATACATTCTAGCTTCCCAAGCAGAAAAAGTATTCTATGCTAAAGACGCTAAGTCTAATGAGTGGTTGGTTGCCAGAATTGTGAAAGGGAGATGTTTATGACATGGGAGATGAGCTACACTTCATGATGACCGTGACGCCAATGATGATACATTCGATGTTGTAAATTTGCACCGGGTTGGGCTGGGCTTGATGGTGATGATGGGGATGTGACACCAACGATGGAACTAGAAGATACAAAAGTTATGGAAGAAGATAATGTACTATAGGGACGATGGAATTATCGATAGCTTAATTTTGTCTCTTTTTATAAGAAACTATATATACAGTCTTTAACTTGGTGTTTGGTTTGCTTGTGGTTTATCATATTTCATATTTATCGTCATTTTGAACTTTTGGACTTGCATCTTGGATTTTCATTTTTATGTGTTTTATGTAGTTGTTGGGACTGTGTGTTTTAAATTTTAGAATGGCTAAAAGGAGATGAGTTAGAGTTATCTCTATTAACAATGAAGCGCAACAACCACCTACTAGTGAAGAAGACCTTGTCCCATCTACAGAATCTAGTCATCCCAATCTATCTACTGCTGCTAGTTTAGGGGAATCAGAAGATTCTCAAGCTTCTCATGAAGAAGAAAACAACACAGAAGTTTCAGAACCAGGTTGGTATGGTTTTAATTAGTTATTTACTTATGAACATGTTATCTGCTTCTTGTGTACATTTTTGTCTTGATGAACTTATGAACATGCGGCACACAGAAGCTAAGAAGGTTAGAGGTCCTACCCGGATGGATGATATATGGAATCTTGAAAGCGGGCAGCGTGTTGATGCCAACTTAATGAATTTGGCCTACCAATTGGAGATGAAGGATGCGTACTAACAAGATTTCTTGGCACACTCGTGAAAATGCCTCAGCATCTTCCTATAAACTATTCTGATTGGCGAAAGGTTCCAAAAGGTGTGAAAGATGACTTGTGGAGAATTGTTAAGGTAATTTCATTTACCAGTTTTATAAAATAAAATAATATATGTGATTCATGTTATTAATATCGTTGTCTTTTAGGAGAAGTTTACATTCAATCCTGAGACTGCAGCTACAAAAAAATGGGTCATCTCTGACATGGGGAAAAAGTGGAAGTCTTGGAAACATGAATTGAAATCATGTTATTTTGACCCGAGTGACACTGTTGATGAAATTCTTGCAAAAGTAACAGACCAGAGAGTTAATAAAGAACAATTAAAGGATCTTGCAACCCTTTGGGTCAAACCAGAATTTCAGGTAACTATTACACAAATACGTCCTACATTTATTTGATGTGCACTTTTAATAGTCGTGTTGTTTAACTCATAACTTGTAGAGTCTTTGTCAACAAAAGAAAACAACCGTTCTAAATTGGAAGAACCACATTGCACTGGAACTAAGTCTTTTTCAAGGCTTAGGGATGAAGAGGTAAACTTATATATAATTTTTTGTGATACTTATTGGCTATTATAAATCTTATTCCTTACAACTTACATAATTTAATCTGTCATTACAGGGGAAAAAATAATGGAATTCCACCTTCTCGTTCTCAACTATATATGAAAAGTCACACTCGGAAAAATGGGAACATTGTGAACGTTAAAGCTGCTGAAGTGATGGTAACCTTTTGATACTAAATTCTACCCTTTAACGATTTCTATGTAGGTTTCCTACTAACTCATTCAACTATTAGGAAAACTTGAAACAACATATTGATGATTCTAGCAACCCAACTGGGTCAGCGGGGCATGATGATTGGAAAAATGATGATTTCTCTAAAGTCAAAGGACCTGAAAAAGGGGGTATATTAGATGCATTGGGAGAATTCCAAAAGTGAAGGAAAGCAGTGTAGCACCTTCAGAAGACTCACAAGAATTGTGAACAACAGTTGATGAACTCCGGGCAAATCTTGCCCAAACACAAGGGTTATTGAGTAGTGTCATAGAATCTAAGAAATCACATATACCAGAAGCTAATTTATCAGCTGTCATCAACCATCTAAACTTACAGGTGATTTTGATGTTATACTAAAGTTGTTATTGTTGTACAATAATAAAGTTGTCTCTGTTGCATTAGTTTAAATGGTGACTTAAACTTGCATCAATCATTTTCTCAATTTTAGGGGATAAGCAACCATGCTAGTGGTACAAATCATTCATCCAGTGTAAATCAAGCAGCTGCTTCGAATGGAGGAGTTGGCCAAGGTAAGAAATTTGATTTAAAAATGCAAGAGCTGCTTATACCTTTGTAAACTACTACTGCTGCTCTACTTATTTCTTCTACTGCTCTACTTATTTCTTCTAAAGACTCTTCTACCTATTTGTGTTGCTGCTTATGCCTTTGTAAACTACTACTGCTGCTCTACTTATTTCTTCTGCTAGTCTACTTATTTCTTCTAAAGATTCTTCTACCTATTTCTGTTGCTGCTTATGCCTTGGTAAACTACTACTGCTGCTCTACTTATTCCTTCTGCTGCTTTACTTATTTCTTCTGCTCTACTTATTTCTTCTACCTCTTGTTTCTTTATTTCTGTTATGCGTCTTGCTGCTGATGCTGCTTATTTTCTTTGTTGTTGTACTTATTTCTTCTGCCTCTTGTTTCTTTATTTCTGTTATGCGTCTTGCTGCTGATGCTGCTTATTTCTTCTGCTGTACTTATTTCTTCTGCCTCTTGTTTCTTTATTTCTGTTATGCCTCTTGCTGCTGATGCTGCTTATTTCTTCTGCCTCTTGTTTCTTTATTTTTGTTATGCGTCTTGCTGCTGATGCTGCTTATTTTCTTTGTTGTTACTACTACTTGTTAATTACATGCTGTTGCAATGCTGCTGCGGGTCACTACTGCTGCTCTACTTATTCCTTCCGCTGCTTCACTTATTTCTTCTGCGCTGCTGTACTTATTTCTTCTGCCTCTTGTTTCTTTATTTTTGTTATGCGTCGTGCTGCTGCTATTGTTGCTCTGCTCATCCTTATTGTTGCTCTGCTCATTCTTATTGTTGCTCTGCTCTTCTAATTTCTTCCGCCTCTTGTTTATTTCTGTTATGCCGTCTTGCTGCTGCTGCTATTGTTGCTCTGCTCATTCTTATTGTTGCTCTGCTCATTCTAATTTGTTCTCTTGAGTGCATAACTATATACGCATTTGCTAAAATGTTTGCAAATGATAATGCAGGTTCTTCACGGACATGAACTACCGGGGTGATTGAATGAAGCTTTGCTGAAGAATCTTCTAAAACAGAATTTCATCAATTAGTTTTAGTTTCCGGATTGTGCTGGATATTCTCTAATGTTTAGTACTTTTATACTTTAAACCTAGTTAGAGACAAGGGCTTCTCTACGTACTTTAAATATCGAAGTTAATGTTAATACTACAATTCTATTTTGATGGTTTTGTAACACATCCGTTTTTTTAAGTTTAATTGTAGTAAAGAAGTTGAAACATACTATTTTTATTGAAGTATTCAATAAATATGCCCTCCTTTTAGTACTATATAAAGGTTAATACCTAATTTCTTCAAAATGGAGAAAATTATATAAAATGTGTATTAACACATCAATATGATTTTCAATGACATTCGTTAGTTACAAAGAAAAGTCAAAAGAACCTTTTATAGATACAAAAAAAAGTGTTGACCAAATATGACTATGAGTCACTAAATCTTTTTATTAACACACAAACAATGTCAGTAAAGATTCAATATATGTCATAATAGTATTCATTGACACAATAATAAGTGTCACTAAAGTGTTAGTTTGACACCAGATCAATGTGTCAGAAAAGGATACACTGACATAAAGTAAAGTGTCACTATAGATGAAACCTTTCACCGACTTTTGATTTTGTGTTAGTAAAGCCCTTTAGTAACTGCGGTGCTACTGACACTTTTTTTGTGTGTCGGTAAATCCCAAATGGTCCTATACTGACACTTTTTAAGGTTTTTTTGACACTTTTTGTGTGTCACTAATTGGTGTTTTTTTTGTAGTGTAGATTCATTTCATGATGTTCCAATTTACAGTTTATAATGAAAGCCGTAAATAATGTAAGTAAACACCCAACAATCCATTCAATACAGCAATACATTGCACAAGCATACATTTGCATAATGAAAGATAACGAGTAAATGCGATAGGAAGTGAAGTTGCTTTCTGATAAGTATGAAACATATAGGCTTTTTAGGGTTTAATTACCTTATAATCTGCAACAGTTTAGGCAATGTTTCCCACTTATTATGCGTTTTTCCTAAGATTGATGTTTTGATATGAAATGACGCATTTTATGTGTTAAATATAGGAAAAACCCATGGAAATGAAGAGCTCACATCATAAGGATTACAACGTAACAAACGGGGAACAAATCAGGAAAAGAGACGTAAAAATTGGTCACGTCCGGCCAAAACTACCCGGACGCAAATCCGGACGTCCGTTAAAGAACACGTCCGGATCCGGACGCAAAACCGGACGTGACCCGAGATGCAGATCCAAAACCTCTATCTCGTGTTCGGATCCGGACACAGATCCGGATGTCACACAAAGACAAAAAAGAAAAATACATCGAGCTGATAATTACGCTTTCGGCGCAATTATCAGCTGAAAGCAGAAGTTTAGCCCATGCTCAATTAATTTTACCAAACTCACCACTAATCCCTGTTTTTCACTGGTGCGGCGCGAGTCAAAAGAGACGGTTCAAACTGTCTTAAAACGACGGTTCAAAACCGTCGTTTAAGAGCATAGCAGGCGCGCGAATTGGGGACTTTAAACGACGGTTTTGAGTAAACCATCATTTATAGTCACGTTCCCGCGCGCATAAAACCGTCGTTTATGAACATTACCAGACGCGCGAAATTGATTATAAGAGACGGTTTACGGAGAACCGTCGTTTATAGTATTCGTATAAAGACGGTTCTATCTCCAAACCATCTTTTATAGACGTAAAGCGGTCGCGCCAATTTCACTATAAGTGACGGTTTCTATTGAACCGTCTTTTATAGTATATATTTTTTTATTGCTTTTTCATTCCCTCTGTAATCACAAATGATTACATCCACAAAACCTGTATAATAGCAGCATTGTACAACAATCATATTTCACCAAAATATGTAATGTGTGGTATACTTTTTCATTCCCTCTGTAATCGCAAATGATTACATCCACCAAACCTGCATAATAGCAGCACTGTACAACAATCATATTTCACCAAAATATGTAATGTGTGGCATACTTCACACACAGATTGCCATTGCAATTCAAGAAGCTACAACACAACAATGACAACAGCTAGCCCAACAGTTTAATCGATACTTTTTACACAAATTAAACAAAAAAGTGAGAAGTAAAAACACACAATGACAACAGCTAGACAGTCTTGCAGTCACCCTCTTTTTTGACCTCCCAGTCCTATCCATGAAATCATTTTCCTCCTTTGAGCTTCCTCTGTCATTGCTGCCACCATTGACGTGGATCTACAAAGATGCAGAAGAAAATACATGAAGACTTAGAGAGTCAATTATCTCATGATCCCAACTGTTTCATCAATTCTTACACAAAATTATAAGAAGTCATAGATACGTACTCTATTTCTTGAAACACTTGATGATGAACAAACACATCTGCTCTCTAACTAATTGCAGATCTCTGGCCGCGTAAGTTTTGCCCGAGTTCTTGAAATGTTCTCGAACCTGTAGAGAACAAGATAAACAAATATGTATGTAAAGACACATATGTATTCGTTTTAAACAAAAATGATAGACATATTTATAAAATGTATATGTAATGGAAAGTATAATATACCTCATAATCTTTTGTGAGCTTTTCTATGTTTAAGACAACTTCCAACATGTATCGCATTACATAGTAACCACAACTCTTAGAGTCCATTTGCCTTGGACACTGACAAGTATATAGAAAACAAAAACAAAAGTCAAAATAGCAAAGTACGACTAACACAATAGTGATTAATAACTGTACCTCAAGATGAACAATTGAAAGGTTGTCAAACTGTTGTAGAATCATCTTCATATAAGCACTGTTAAGTTCAAAAATTAAATCATTAATTCTGGTTCATCATATTATATAGACAAACAATAAGTTGCATTCATTAACTAACACTTACGCTTTGAACAAGTCGTCGATTTGCAAGTCACGATACATTCGTAATGGGTCAAGCACAAGTAATTGTGATGTTTCCATGGAGAACACAAGGAGTACCCAATGGTTGCTACAATTGTAATTTTGAAAAGAGTTATCATATAATAATACAATAAGTCACAAACTTAACAAAACGAATTAAATGCAAGAGGGAGAGTATTACGCACGTCTGATGGAAAGGGATCATCACGTATCTACTACTATTTTGAACAGCCTTCGTTATACCATGTGACACATAGTTCCTGTATCCGGCCGGGTCTCTGTTTGCGGAATCTAGCGGTGTTGTTTCAGGGCATAAGAATGTCACCACATCTCCAATTTTTTATGAAGCAATCTAGCTTTCAGATATCTTCAACAAAAAATAATAATAATTAAAGGTGGAATAGCAAAACAAAAACATAACAAGGTAGTCCTTAAATTACAAGTTATTTTATTTAAATTTATTTTCGAATGTAAGAAACAAAAAGTAACATTTACAGGGAATATGCTTGGATGATAGATATATCAACAAATCTCTGCACAACATCTCTTTGATGTCCTCAAAATTTATTATTGTTCTTTGATCCGCTTCGTAATGGAAAAGCCACTCAGGTAACAACACTGACACGCTAGTCATATGCAGACTCTTTTGCAATATCAGTTCATACAGTATCTTCTCATACTTCGCGAAATAGTTGATCACAAAGGGGGGACACACAAACTTCTTTCGCTGAGCTTCAGTAGTTACCTCTGTCTACAGAGGTTCTTTCCCCTTGGATTTCTGGTTGCCCTCAGCCAACTGTGTGTTCTCTCGATCAACATCCATTGATTGGTTGATCTCTTCATCACGGTTTCCTAATCTTCTCGTTTGATCAGGGATCTACCCAATCATATATAATACAAAGAACAAAGAAGTTAAAACAATGTATACATTAAAGGGAAAACAATTCATAAACGATTTAGACATACCTCATCAGTGATGACAATAAACCGACTGGCCATGGTACAATAGCACCCTTCCCATCAAATAGTGTTACTTTGCCATCAATATCCATGGGAAGAAAAGCATTCTCAAATCCATCAATGATGGTCTGCAGGATTACTCTAGTATAGAATGGGGGAAGACGCTTGAGATTAATCAATGTAGTTGATGCTGATTGTAGCACAGTACCGTATGCAGCATCCACAGGATAACCATCAAGCGTAATTTGTAGACGACATGTTTTTTGTTCCTTAAGTAAAATTACAATTTAAATGTGAATAAGGCTAGTATTTTTTACAGTCATACATTTACCATGACGAACAAGATTAATAGAGACATACTAACCTTTAGATTAGCAAACGGATACGGATCAGAAGGGGTGGAACAACTAGATGAAGAAGTCGGTCGGGTTAGATCAGTTTGTTGGTTTCGGCCCCCCAAAGCCTTAGAAACAACCTCATTCACTCTCCGATCTACAAGTGCAGACACCTCATGCTCTGTCAGACTTTTGGAGGTGGACTTTTGAAATACAAATTTCTGACGCACTTGTCCCCCGAAACCTCTAACCCTTCCAGGATGATCCTTTAATCCAAGAAGTTGATTCAGCGGATCATTTTGACTCGGTGGCGCAAATATATCTATCTCCCCTCGCTGGGAGGCTTCATCCTAGTAAGATGATCCAAAAATAAGCAATAAGTTATAAATTGTAAAAAAAAAACTCTGGTAAACAAAACTGTTATTATTGAACAAGTTAAACACTTACAATCTGAGCAGCCAACTCTGCTGTCTCTGGTCGCGGGTGTACTATCTTCCCATCCTTATCTACTTTTGAGTGACCCAAAACGTAGAGCTGAACTCGGTTGGCTTCATACACAGTGTCAATGGGAACTTCAACGCCATCGTCATTCTTTTGTGAGCAAACCGACATCTTTCCACTTGGGAATGCTACCAGTGTATCCCTTCCGGCCCATATACTGTTGAAATCTATTTTTTTCTCGGTTTGCCCTTGCTTTTTCTTGAACCTCCTATCAATACAAATCATTAAACTATTCATTAAAACAATATATACACATATTAAAATTTGTGTTATACAAATTTAGATTCAAACTTAAATATAGATTCATTAAAACAATGTATACCATGAATTGCTCCGACGTGTGAAACTTCTCGAACTCTTCCCATTCTTCCTGTGTGATTATGCCATCATAAAATATCCATGGTGGCATGTCACGCAATTTCCTGATCCAGTTCGCCACCAAGAAAGATCTGAACTGCCTTGCCCGTGTAGCTATAAGTGAAAGAACCGTCGTCCGCGCTTCATCTGGTATTTTGTACCGTTGTTGTACTTGCTGCCACATTGATTCTTTCACTTCTTCCTCCTCGTGCCTCCAATATTTATTAATTGAACAACGGGACTTCGCAAGATTTCCTAACATGCTTGCGAACTCAGCTTTACAGTTTCCCCAGCTTCTGAAGTATTTATCCCAAATTAGATCAATATCTACATCTTTCTTCAACCTCACCCCTCTACTCGGCCCCCTACCCTTTCGTTTGTTTGACGATTTCTGCTGTTGTGGCTGCTGTTGTGGCTGCTGTTGTGGCTGCTGCTGTGGCTACTACTGTAGCTGCTGCTGTGGCTGCTGCGGTTGCTGTTGTGGCTGCTGCTGTGGCAGCTACTGTAGCTGCTGTTGTGGCTGTTGCTGTGGCTGCTGCTGTGGCAGCTGTGATGGTTCATAGTCCATCAAACCCACACCCTCATCACAATATAAGTCTAGATCATCCATATCGATGTCCATTTTGATTCCTAAATGCAATATAAATAGAAGATTTAGATAATTAACAAGTAAATGAAACTAAGAAATTATAAATACGGAAACAAAACTATCAATAATGGAAAAGCCATAAATAAACTATTCAATGTCATTGATGGACGAAAGAAATAATAAATAAGCTCACATTAATCAATCCACATTCCTTCGTCATGGTCTGACCGCACAAAATTTGTAATATGGTCCAACTCTGGTAATTGAATCGAAAGGCTTGGTATTTCATCTTGCATGTCGTATTCATCCTCATCGACCACACCATCCACACAAACTATTCCTCTTTTTCCTTGAAGTACAAAGGACCATCTAGGATTAGATTGGTCAGAAATGTAATATACCTGTTTCGCCTTAGTTGCAACAACAAATGGCTCAACTGTGGGTGCTGCACCACCAAGATGAACTCGTTTCATACCATGTTTCTCCTCACAGTAACCATGTCTGTTGTCAATCCACTTGTACCAAACACACAAGTCTCATATGCGATGTAATCTAGAACTCAAATATCTTGTACAACACCGTAATATGATTGTTTCAAATCCACTGGATTTTGACCCATACCTCTGACATTGTACATACTCTGGTAAGCAACCACATTGATGCCACTGTTTTGATTCATTGATTTTTAATCTTGTCGTTCTGTATAAAAATTGTAGCCATTTACGTCATACCCTTCGTATGAAATAACGTCAAGATTAGGACCAAGTGCCAACGTCTTCACTAATGCTGGCACTGTAGTTGACTGGTTCAAAAAAACTTTATCCTTGAACCATTTCAAAAACGTTTTATTCTGCTCCTTTTTTAGCCTGATGTCACTCATTGGTGGATTTTGTGCTGCAAGCAGGGACAGGTGCATTTCAAAATACGGTTCTACAATTTCAAGGTGACTCAGCACAACTAAGTGAGCTTTGTTAAGGGTTTCAATATCAATTCTCTTCATTTTTTCCCCACGGTACCGTGTCCCTGGAGTCTTCCTTCATGTCTAGATCTAGGAAGACCAATGGATTCAACATCTTCCAGATAGTGAGTACAAAAATCAACAACTACTAGTAGAAAAATGGCCTTTTTCGGCCCCTCATTTTTGGCGGTTTTTGCTATTTTCGGCGGTTCCTATATACAACCGCCGAAAATAGTCAAGTAGAAGCATCATTTTCGGCGATTCCTATATACAACCGCCGAAAATAGTCAAGTCGAAGCCTCATTTTCGGCGGTTCCTATATACAACCGCCAAAAATGATGCGTTTACTTGACTATTTTCGGCGGTTGTATATAGGAACCGCCGAAAATGAGGCTTATTTCTTATACCCTAGCGCCCCGACTCGACATACCGAAGCTCTGCTGCGCCTCTCTTCTTCCTCGACCGGCCTCTCGCCCTCAAATCGCCTCTCTTCTTCCTCGTCGCCGCCGCACGTAGCGCCACCGTCACTGCCGCCGTCTCCCCCGCCGCCTGTCGCCGCCCCAGTCGCGCCCTACCCCCCGTCTCCTCCGGCCAATATCAAACACGAACAGGTATGGAATCGGGGTTTGTTTTCTCCAATTCGAAACTATTGAAATTTTGTTGAATTGGGTCCTTAATTGTTGTTTATGTAATTGTTGATTGATATATGTATTCTGGAGTGTAATTGATTGATTGGTTTGATTGGAAATACAATATGTGGGCAATTTTAGAAAATAAACTATACGCTCGCAAGGTGTTCGATGAAATGATTTAACCAATTTCAGTGATTTTTTTTGCTATCTTACCATTGTTTATGTGAATTTTTGAGAAGTAAATGACCTTGGTGAATTGACGTATCAATTGTACTGTGTTTTCTTCATTTAGATACTACACAAGATTGGCAGTAGTAGTCGCGTTAGCTAGCTCATCGTCGTCTTCACTCGCCACCCGCTTCCGCTTGATCCTTGTAGTCCTTCCAATACCGGGTAGTTTTTTTTTCAACCTAAATCAATTTCAATTTATCATGCATAATTGTTTGTATAATTGTTGATTACAATATAATAGTTAGTTACAGGATTATATATATATATATATATATTATATACTATCACGATAGAATAACCACACAATAATGTAATGCCAGCAAGGTGTTCTGTAAATTGTTTGTGTAGTTAGTTTATTTATATTTAGTAGCTAGTAGTTGAGTAGGTATACATATATAATATAACAAAATAAAAATACCACCTATATATATATTTTATATATATATATATATGTCTATATATATCATCATTAATTATTATTATATTATAGATGTGTATATACATATATATAATATGCATATAACACAACCAAGTAGTATATATAAGATAGCGTATATATATATATACAGACTCGCCGTGCGAGAACCATATCGAAATATATCCTTTTCCGAAGATAGGTTAGTTATTGTTATTTTTTATATTTAATATTTTAAATGTTAGTTAAGTTATTATACATTATAACACTTTTTTCTAAATATTTTTAAAATTTTGACTGGTTGTTTGTAGGGACCGTGAATGGATGTACGGTCTGCGAGGGAATTATTTTGAATCGAAGTGGAAATGAATTTTGCAAAGCAGCTCTCTATCATCAGAAAAGGATGAACGACACTCACATTCCCTGTCCATGTGCACAGTGCGAACTTCGCAACAAATTCCCTAACCTACATGCTATCAGATTTCATCTATCACGACGTGGATTTATGCCAAACTATAAGATATGGTTTTTGCATGGCGAGTCTTTAGAAGGTAGTAGCAGGGTGCATACTTCCTCCCAGCAGAACAGTGAAACAAGAAAGGTTACCGATGATACCACATTTCCTAATAATGAGTGTGATCAGAGTGACACTGAAATCAACGATGATAGTGAAAAGATTGAACAACTGAACTCTATGCTGCAAGATGTTGAGGATAATTTCACAGACAAGCCCGATGAATATCAAAGATTAGTTGACGCATCATGGTCCCCTTTGTTCCCCCGATGCACCAAATTTTCAAAATTGACATCCGTGCTACACTTGTTCAATATGAAAGCAAGATTCGGCTGGAGTGATAAGAGTTTTACGGCAATACTAGAACTATTCCACGACATGCTTCCAGATGATAACAATCTTCCTACATCCACTTATGATGCAAAAAAGTTGATGTGTCCTATGGGTGTGGAGTATGAAAAGATACACGCATGTCCAAACAGTTGTGTATTATACATAGGAGAGAATAAACATTTGAATCAGTGTCCAAAATGTCATTTGTCACGCTATAAACATAAGGACGGCCAATCATCCAATTCTAAGAAAAAAAGTCCTCCAGCAAAAGTCATTTGGTATTTACCCATAATACCAAGGTTCAACAAACGTCTGTTGCAAATGTCAGAGATGCCCAAAATTTAAGATGGCACGCAGAAGGAAGGAAAAATGATGATAAGCTGAGACATCCAGCTGATTCACCACAGTGGAGGACTATCGATAGAAGATTTGAAGATTTTGCCAGTGATAATCGAAATTTGAGACTCGGGCTATGTACAGATGGGATGAATCCCTACGGCACTCTAAGTAGTCAACACAGCACTTGGCCTGTTCTATTGTTTATTTACAATCTTCCTTCGTGGTTGTGTATGAAGCGAAAATACATTATGTTATCATTGTTGATTTCTGGTCCTAAACAACCCGGACATAATATCGATGTATATCTTGCACCGCTGATTGACGATTTGAAATTGCTATGGAATCAGGGGACAGTGGTTTATGACGGTTACGCCAGACAAAACTTCACACTTCGTGCCATGTTGTTTTGCACAGTGAATGACTTTCCAGCGTACGGGAATTTATCTGGATACACGGTGAAAGGCACATTTGCTTGCCCAATATGTGAGGACGACACTTGTTCTGATCGTCTAAAGTTTTCTGGCAAAAACGTGTACATGTGTCATCGTAGATTGTTGCCAGCACACACCCGTACCGTAAAAAAAGGAAGTTATTCAACGGAAAGACTGAAACACGTGTCACACCTTTGAGTTTCTCAAGAGATCTATGAAAAGGTGAAAGACATTGAGAATGTTTTCGGTGTTCCGTCCAAATCTACCCAAAAAAAACATCTGGAAAAAATGTTCAATATTTTGGGAACTTCCATATTGGAGACATTTATCTGTTAGGCATTGTCTTGATTTTATGCATATTGTCAAAAATGTTGGTGAGGCTGTTGTTGGGACTTTGCTTAACATACCTGGGAAAACAAAAGACGGAATAAAAGGTTCGAAGAGACATGGAAGCTATAGGCATACGTGAGGAGTTGCATCCTCAAGAAAGAGGCAAACGAACATATTTACCTCCAGCATGTTACACTTTGTCTAAGAATGAGAAGATCAGCTTCTGCAAATGTCTTCATTCCCTTAAGGTTCCTACGGGTTATTCATCCAACTGGAAAAGTCTTGTGTCAATGAAGGACTTGAAATTGGTCGGTTGAAATCTCATGATATCACGTTCTGATGTTGCATCTCCTTCCTGTTGTCATTCGAGGTATATTGCCGAAGGATGTCCGAAATGCAATTACAAGACTATGTTTCTTTTTAAATGCAGTGTGCAATAAAGTCGTGGATGCTGATACACTTGATAGTCTGCAACGTGATGTTGTTGTTACGATCTGTCAACTTGAAATGTATTTTCCACCCTCTTTTTTTGACATCATGGTTCACTTAGTTGTTCACATTGTCAGGGAAAATCAAATTATGTGGTCCAATATATTTGAGGTACATGTATCCGTTTGAGAGATACATGGGAATTTTGAAGGGAAGGATGATGAATAGATATCGACCTGAAGGAAGTATTATAGAAGGGACAATAACCGAAGAAGTGACAGAATTTTGTACTGAATACTTAAAGGGTGCAGTTGCTATTGGAGTACCACAACCTAGACACACGGGAGGGACAGAAGGTCAAGGTGTTACTGGAAAAAATTGTGGCAATTGATTCATCCTCAATGGAGTTAGCACATTTGTTCGTTTTACATCACCTTGGATTATTGAGCCATTTTTTGAGAAACACATGACTACACTAAGAGGTCAATATCCTGGGAGGAATATTGTTTGGTTGACAAAGAGCAAAACAAGACCTTTTGTTCATGGTTTAGAGACCATGTTATGAAACTTGCATCACTAGCGCCTGATAATGTAGGTGAAGAGCTCCGTTGGTTAGCTTTGGGACCTGGTTCCACTGCTGTATCTTACGACGGGTATGACATCAATGGGTTCACCTATTGGACAAAACGACAAGATGATAGATGTTTAAACCAGAATAGCGGGGTGAAAGTAGAAGCAGCAACAACTCAGTACACCCGAGGTGATCCAGCTTCAGCGATTTCAACCTCGAGGTTGTATTATGGATGTATTGAAGATATCTGGGAACTTGATTATCAGTTTCAAAAGTTTGTTATTTTCAAATGCAAGTGGGTGGATAACAGAAATGGTTATCGGGTTCATGATGGGTTTAATTTGGTTGATTTATCAAGTCTTGGTCCTACACAAGAGTCGTTCATATTTCCCAAGGACTGTGAACAAGTATTTTACATAGAAGATCCCATCGATTCCAGATGGTCAGTAGTTTTACCAGGGAAAAGATTTGTGATCACAAATGTTGATCAAGATGTTGGTGACGATGAATTATTATTTGAGAGACACCACCCTTTTCTAACAGTGTTCCTGCCACCAACATTGTTGATATTCCAGACGATGTAGTGTATACTAGGTCTGATCATGATGAGGGTCTATGGGTCGAAAACCATAAAAGATGTGTTTGTTTGTTAGGTAATTAAATATTAATTTTTTTGATATCTGATTACGTATTTTTTATATTATTTGTTTTGTTGTTATTAATATCATATTGTTTATTTGTGCAGACAGTTAAATGGATGATATGGACGACCCGGTCGGGGAGATTCTGAGTGACGCAGCCCGACCGAGGAAGAGGCAAACACGTGGAGGGAAGGGCCGCACGTCACGGGCCCGAAATGAGGGGGTAGTGGCCCGCCGAGATTATAGTGTCTGATGTGCCAGCTGCAGACACACAAGCTGGACCTTCTGGGTCACAGATCCCAGAGAGCAGGACCGTAAACCTCGAGGTCCTACAAAAGCTCTTAAGTCAAAAAAGATTGAGTCGAAGCCGCTGCAGTTTAATGAGTATCTACAACCGACTGGGGAATGGGCTGGAGACTTCACTACTGAGCTGGGCATCATAGTGCGAGAGTATTGTGATATCACTCTCTCCTGGCCTCAGGTTGACGAAGGATTGAAGAAGCAGATGTTTGAGATTGTACAGGTAAATAAACAATAGTTGCAGTATTTATTGATACGATTTATAAGTATGCATAACTAACATCCTTTTCATTTATGATGATATGCAGAAACGATATCGAATACCTGCAGAAACCGAGTACTACACCATGGTAAAATCGATGATGCGCAAAAAATTTCAGATCATAAGCATGATCTGGTCAAATGGTTCATCACCAAGAAGCTTAAGCGGCCTGACGGCGACACACGCCAGCCTTGGGAGATCTACACAGCAATAACCCAAGAGAAGTGGCAGCAGTTTTATGACAAGAAGATGGAGACGAAGGTACATACTAACTATTAAATAATTAAGTATTGTATATACATACAAATAGGTTTACATATGTATATGTTTTTAATAAGCATCGTGTACTTTTGTTTACTTGATAATAGGAGTATCGTGAGGCCCAGTCAGCGAATGCGAAGAAGAATGAATATCGTCACTTGCTGGGTGGTAAAGGGGTTAACAGAAGAGTTCCTGATGGGTGGCAGAAGGGGAGTTGCCATCGGATGTGAGCACTCTAGATGAGCACCAGAAACGGGGTACATTTTGGAAGCTTTCACGCACTAAGAAAGACCCAAAAACTGGAGAGCGTCTGTATCCCTTCGAGAAAACGAAGGAAATTGTTGATAAGATGGTAAGTACTTTTGTTTAATCCTTATTATTTTTTCAAATTCAATATTTCAATCCTATAATTTATTATAAATCCTATATGCATTTACTTCTAAAGGCTGAAATGAACGAGCAAGTAACCCAAGGGACTTGGGCTCCTGATCGACATGATGACCAGCTGTCTCGGGCGCTAGGAAAGAAAGATCATCCAGGCCGAGCAGTGGGGTTAGGGGGGATTAACATAGGGATAAGAAAAGTATTTGGAAACCCCGGGTCGAGGAAAGGAAGTAGTAGTCAGGAGAGGATGATCCCGTATGATGAGCATTTACGTGTCCTCAGTAACTTCAAAGATCAGTTGAGGGATGAGATCCTTGCTGAAGTGCGTCAGAGGACTGGTGCACCCCATCCATATGCTCCTGCTTCTGATCCTTCTTATGGATATGCTCCTGCTTCTGATCCTGCTGGACTGCACACAAGCATAGAGTCTAATGATCCGTAACCTTACGCATATGTACAGGTAAATTTTTATATCTTTAACTGTTTTTTACTTGTCATATCGTTTATTACTTATTTATCAGTTCAATCATCTACTAATCTGATTAAATTGTAGGATCCAATAAACTGCAACCTCTTGCTCCCGTACAACAATCAAAATATACCAGTTGCAGAAGGAAGAGTGTACACATCACGCTCGAATGATGTGGTCCATGGCATGCCATTACAGCCGTATCACGGGAGAGTGTCTGTGGACGAACCGATTTACACGTGTCCTGATTTAGAACTCCCTGTACCTACGGAGGAGTACAACACGGTTCGGTCCGCAAAGGGTGCATTTCTTCAATGGCCTGTTCGCCTGATTCAGAAGTGTATGAAGGTACGCCCAATACAACCTTTAATATAGTTATTGTAGTAAATTATATGTGTGTGGATGTTCAGTTCATGATTAGTAATGTATGTCGATTGCAAATAGGCATTAAAGGAGAAATCAAAAGTCTCCTGAAAAAAAGAAGTCAAAGATTACATCTTCTGGATACAGAGCATCCACCAATGTCGTTACCAAAGAAAACTTGGTAGATGATTCAATATATGCACGCTTGGGGCCAAACATGAAAGTGTTGCATGATGTGATCCGTGACTTCCCAGCTGATAAAGATTCTATCCTTCTTAGCTTTGAACCTGACATTCTTCACTATGAAGAAGTTTTAGAAGTCAACTTGTGGACAAACGACGTGCAGGATCCTGAAATCTGACTAGGTGCCTATCACTGTTGTCCACTCATTCATTATGTAAGTATTAGTCTTTTTTGGTAATTAAGTTATAAAGTGATGCCCTGAAACAATGTTAATTACTATATCTTTTAATTAATGAATAGGTTTTTGCATGAGAAAATGCAAACTTTTTCACTTACCAGTATGGA